>JAFELO010002803.1:43903-80546 GCA_017140195.1 Eumaeus atala
TATATTAACTCAAACATATTTTTCTTTGTATAACAGGGACTTTGCATAAAGATTTGGACACATTCGTTCATGACGGTGATTCTGTCTCATTATACAAGAAAATCTAAAAAAATCAAAGAGAAACGCGATAAAATCCGAGAAATAGTCACCATAAAAAAGTTTAAAATATAGGTTATTAAAGCATTTGGTTGTGATGGTCTGATCATATCTCTGCTCAGACCATCACAACCAAATATTTTTGAAGTTATATATAAAAGACTACACTGTGGTACAGTGTAAGCGGTGGTGTAGCAAATTGTTTGTTAAGACCATTCTTGGAAAATTAGAAGCAGACTTAGATGATTTACCAACACCGAATGTACTAAGAAATTTCTATGTTTGAGCTGGAACTAGATTTGATATAGAATCGAAAATATATCGCCGTTTAGCATCTCTGCATTACCTATTACATAGATTACGCAATTTTTTTGTAGTTTTTAATATTTTGTTCCGAAGGAAGACGCATAGATTTATTTTTAGCTCTCTCCCGCAAAATCATTATTAAATTCTTAACTTCGGTAGTTAACCAAGGAGCGAGCAGATGCTTTGTACGAATTAGTTTTATGGGAGCGTGTTCATTATAAATATTAGTTATTAAGGCATCAAATATGTCAACTTTAATCTCAATAGTAGAAGCATCTAAAAGTGAGTTCCAATTAGTTTCATTAAAATCGTTTCGCAAACAACTCACATCTAGATTGCTAAGACTAGGTAGCATGAGAATTTTTCCTTTAGATTTAGGTAAACGAAGATTATAGGACAAATACAGGAGATCATGGTAAGGAAAGGGAGCAGTTAGTTGACCAAGAGAGATCCAAAAGTGAAGGACTTTAATTAGTTTAGTAATAGTGTGTTGCTGAAAGTGGTAAAATATGTAAGTTAAAAGCGGAAATGAGATTGTTTAATTTGTGACATATGCGATCTTGTTTTATCAAACATTTATTGTAGTCTCCTATAAATTAACGTGGTCGTAACACGTACAATGTGAATCAAGTAATTCCTAGAGTGCATCAAAGTAGTTTATGGAGGAAGTTGGACTGTACACAACGCTTAGAAGAATTTTGTTATTGGAAATAGAAAGTTCAGGCAATAAAAAGTCAAGAGTGTCCCGAGTAAAGTTAGGAGATTGACATATTTTATTGTAAGATATATTCTTCCTGACACAAATACAGACACGTCCTCCTCTGTCATCTATTCTATCATTTCACACTAACGTAAAATATTGTAGATAGTAAAGTGTAGAAGAAGGTAGTGAGGGCTTGAACCATGACTCGGATTCTAAAATACAATCAACAGAGACGCAGTTTAACAATGTAATAAGATCAGAGTAATGGGCTGCAATACTTTGTGCGTTTATATGCACTTTTTGGAAGTATATTATCTAGCTTTATGTTAAGATATGTAAAATAAGTATTTAAAATATTTGGTTGACACATCACTAACAATACTTATAAAATCGTCAGATGAAGAGCACGAGTGGAAACTTTAATTTAGGTCTAACTTATTAATATCGTCCATACTTATAATTACTATATTAAAAAAGTACCTTCACGCCTATTATCCCCAAAGAGTCAGAGGTGTGCTAGTACATCCACAACTCGTTAGTCCAGTAGATATACTAGCACACCCACGGTTAGCCCAGGTACTGAGGCCCATGATGTCATAGGTGGCAAGACTATGGCCACTTCCAATTGCGGACAATGTTATACATAATGCTCGGAATAATCTGAAAAACATTTAATAACATATTTTTACTATATTTATTTTCGATACTATACTTCATCGTAATTATAATGATATCTGCTATCATAATAAAAAATATGATATGTAAAGTAATATATATACAGACAATAAGTATAATAAATAAATTCATATATATCAGCCAAGTATCCAAGAATACTCCGACAAATCATAGTGAGTTAGGAAATATTATTAATTTAAGGAAACAATCATTGAAACTAAAATCACAATTACAACAAACCAGTGAGATGATTGTATGCTTTTTAGAGATGAGAATGAAAAATATATTATTAAAATTAAATTATTTAATATTTAAGCAATACTCGAGATAATAAAATGAAAAGATAATTTGCGATATATCCAGCCGATATCCACTATAAAATCAGTCAAAGTTATCATTCAGAAACTTACATACATTTACCAGAAATCAAGTAATAAAAGGGAAGGTACTGTGAAGTGTCATATTGACAATTGACAGCCAACACAATGAAATATCAAACATGTATTGTAATTTCGTTAACAAAAATTTATTTAGATGTACGTGGTTATAACCATTGAAAATAAAGTAAGATTTTTTCTTATCGTCAAATAACCACCGGCACCTAAAACATAAATTACAAAATGAATAAATATTATCGACCGACTAATATAACTAAAATCCATACAGAAAGAAATAAAATATTTCTTAATCACTGATTTAGCCTTTTTGGTTCTCATACTTCGTGAATTGAGAAATAGGAGAATGTTCTGCAAATATACTGTTCAGTTCATGAAATGTGGTTACCTATAAGCGATTTCTGCCAGGAAGCAAAATGTAGATATTACCATCTACACTCCAGCAATTTCTTATACGAAAGTGTTTTCTAGCTGCTGCTAAGAAGTTGAGAAATAGGAGAATGTTCTGCAAATATACTGTTCAGTTCATGAAATGTGGTTACCTATAAGCGATTTCTGCCAGGAAGCAAAATGTAGATATTACCATCTACACTCCAGCAATTTCTTATACGAAAGTGTTTTCTAGCTGCTGCTAAGAAGTTCTATTTGCTGATTTGACAATGTAATGGTGTCTCGTATCATGGACCTGAATGAATGGAAGTCTGACTTCAATTTTGCCAGACCTGAAGATTCAATTTTGCCAAATGAAGAAGTGTGAGCTGTTTGCGTCTGTGCGAGTGCTTCGTCAAAATGGTTCATACGGGTTTCAAACAATTTAACTATATCTTGCATATTCTTACCAAGCTTATTTGATTGTTTGAAAATATTAAAAACTTATGTTGCTAGGTGTTTAAGGAACTTATGAGGTCATGTAAATACTATATTTTTGATAAAATACTATTTATTTTATTTTATTTCAATAAAGAATTGGAGAGTACACTTATTTAACACCTCCTTCTTGAACTACCCGCAAGAAACGTTGTTTAAGAGATATGAGTTTTTTTGTTTACTGCTACGGAGCCCTTCAAAGGCGCATCCGACTCCCTCTTGGCTGGTCGTTCGTGACTAACAACGCGCATGAATATGTACGTGATCGTTATTGTGTCTGTTGAGTAATTTCACTCTACTCGTCCAATGCGCCAATGAAAACACTAGGTGTACACGGGAATCCCACGTGAACGCGAGGGAATTATATCTCGTATTTCACTCATCGTATCGGAGCGATTCCGTGCTATAAAAAACATACACCATAACTAATGTTATATTATAATAGGTAATCAAGGTACAACTACTCCAGTACACCGATACGAACTGCCAGTTTGCATGAATGTAATACAAAATAAATTAAAACTTGTATATAGGTCAAGCGGAGTGAACAATTACAAATGTAGCGATTATTTAGAACAAATGCTAGTGCTTTAATTAAACGTATCCGTGAGTCGACCAGTCTAGCAACTGGTTGATTCAAGTACCGCATTAACAATAGCTGTCTAAATCGCTGTCCATGGGGATTATTGTAAACAATTTCGCAGTCTAGAAGAAACCGGTGACAGTATTTTGATATTGCTTTGAGGATCAGTTTTGCTGAAATACTTAGAGTGTTTCGCGGACGTTTTGTGTGTTTTGCAGTATATGAAAAGGGCGTCGGTTCCTAATTATAACTTAATATATAAATAATTTCCTAATAATAATAATAATAAATAACTGTCAGAAACAAAAAATATTTTTATGAATTATCCTCGTGAAAAGTGTAACAACACCTTTCATAACCAGAGGGAAAAAACGGATCCTTATTACTTAGACTGTAACTGAGAGTCCGTCCATCAGTTTCTGTGTCACCAGGATGTTTCTCATGAACCGTGAAACGTTCACAGATGATGTATTGCTATTGATGTTATAACAACTAAAAAAAATTTAATAAAATGTTAATTTGAAGATATAAAAATAAATACATTGTTATATCTTTAAACAATCAATTTGTATAAAATATCACCCCTACAATTTTTTTCTTTTATAGATAATGACACGGAACGCCTCGTACGCAAGTCCGAAACTCAATTAGCTGGTTTTTATGCAAATACTAACAAAGAAAGATTACGAACGTTCATTTTTCTGTTTCACTCAATGTCTCCCGTTGGGCCGGCCAGATCCGGATCGTACTGTAGAAACTTTCCAGTAGTTAAGTACCTCTCTGACAGGTCACTCTCAGATGACGTGAGCTCGTGAGAGCGACATGAATTCAGCTGTAATGCAGCATGGAATTACCTCTTACGAAGCTGGATGTAAGTCACACTTTTAAAAGTGAAGCCCGTGTTTAACAACATCACTTTGAATATACACATATATTTACATTATATACAATATATTTTGGAAGGGGTAGTGCCATGCTACATCACTACATCCTCTTTTGCATAGGAATGGGGCCGGCACAACAGGGAAGGCAAATCTCACTGGCCGTGTCGCACCAAACTTCAGCAGTCTTCCCCATCATGGTTCGAGCCTTGTTGTGGTGGTGGAGCCTGGAGTGCACGCAAGCGAAGCCAATTGAACCGAGGGGACTGCTCTTTGTAACCCTTTTATAAGAAGAGAGGACAAAAGAGCAATAGGGGGAGGCACTTTTGAGCATGGAGCAAGTGGTGAGGGTGGGAACCTCACCCCATGGGCCGGCACAGGCGCGTAAATGCGTGTCCCCGCGGCGTTTCCCTGATGACCGAAGATGGAACCTTATGTTCACTCAGACGGAGTGTCCATCAGGTTTGCTCCCTCTGACGGAGAGCAAATTTGTAAAAAATTATAGTATAAAATAGCAAAAAAATGGTTCATTTAAACTATCAATCGGAGTGTTTTCATTTATTACTGACGCCAATTGTTAGGCAAACGTGTCGGCTTTCTATTCATAACTCTTCCGTTTTCCAAACAGCCCTTGAAAACTCAGAAGCCGCGAAAGTTTACAGTATAGCTGTCATTGTAAGTGTACCTCACCGTAGTACCAGATCGATTTACCTGCAACTTTTGTTTAACAACTACATTTGTAAAATTTAAAAAAGACAGTGGACAATAACATTACAAGTTCAATATGTTAGAAAGAGCGGGAGCCAATATCGTGTTGGCGAAACACAGTAAGCCCTAGCGTAATTAAAAGCTGTGTTGATGATTTTTTAGTGCTAGTACATGTTTCGCAATAGGGATAGCAAATGTTAAACCGACGGTACAGTCGGCGACAGAAGGAGCTGACCACATCCAGACATTCAATACAATTAGTGTACAGATTACAGTATAATTTGATATCATAACAAATACCTAGAAAGGCTTCGCCACAAAACACTAAAAACACCTCAACAAACCAAATTTAAATATACGATTATTTATTTCTATTGGAGAGGCGGCGTTAAAAGCCTTAGTCAACTTTTGTTGCTGACAGTACATGCGGAATGCTCATGCGCAAAATATAGATACTCGAGAATGGCGTGTTGTTAATAAATATGAACCTTGGTGCAATTTCGTACGAACTGTACAAGGCTGATTGAAATTTCAAACTTAATTTCAACGTTTATGTGAAATGCAGTCATAGCTCTCGTGATATTTTGGTGTTGGTGTAATCATCTCGACTGAAATATTCAATTAATTGGAGGTTTGAAATTATTCAAATGATTATTAAATCATGTCATGAATCCCAGTAAGTACGTAATAAATCTTTCTTTTTTTAGACAGTACAATGCACTTCCTTGTTTTATTTTAAGGACGCTGTTTTGTGAAGTATTTTTTTAAATATTCATATGAATACATTTCATGTAAATATTCTTAAACGGAATATCAATAATTGTTGATGGAGCATATTGTCACTTCTTGATATCGTTTATGATTAAATTACTATTATGCACATTGCACAAGTTTCTGAGCACCGATTACTCGCTATATATAAAAATACTATAAACAAAATAAACGTAATTTAATATTTACGACCGATCACGATTTCGTAACCTGTCGTAAACGTGAAAATTTTATTTAAACATAGTGGAAATTTTATGAAAACAGTATATTTTTATCAAATGAACAGAATTTTACATAAAGAATGTGCATTATTATTTTCATTTGTCTTTTTTTTTGTACTCACATGCGAAATTATTCTAAAAATTTAATGTGAAATATCATTGTATACTTCTAACGGTTTTGAAACATATGGAGTAGATTCAATTCTCTACCGAAATTGATTAGTGTGAGTTAATTTAATCGACGCGGTCGGAATTCCAATATTTGATATTCTGGCTACAAGCTCATGGGCCAATACGTAAATGTGATCAACTAGGTTTCGATACTAATAATATAAAGTTGAAATTTGTTTCATTGAACGCGCTAATCTCAGGGACTGCAGGCCCGAGTTGGAAAATTATTTTTGTGTTGAATAGTCCATTTGTCGAGGAACGCCATAGGCTATATAGTGTGTTGCTACAACTAATACGACCGGAATTACGCGGATGGAGCCATGGAGAGATGCCAGTTTTTACAAAAGTTGCAATAGTTATATATCTATTTGTATAAGCCTCAGCGTCGACGCCCCTCATGTAATGAACTACCAAAGAAACGAGCCTCGTTCGTGTGCCATTTTGTGAGTTCTTATTGTGCTCCTGCTCCAAGATATTCTCCCCTACATTAGTTAGAACCAATTCATATAAAAGGTGTCAATTTTTAAATAATTTTCCTCTTTGGTCTCATTGGAACATTAAAGATATTATTGAGCTCGGCGAGTATCGGTTATTGGGCCATCCAGTGAACTTGATCGATACACAACGGAGTTTGCTTTTATTTGTTAGAAACACACAATGAATAGCAGTTAAAAAATAGTCATGGTGTATCGAAAATCCACTAGGATTTATCCGGGCACCAACAGTCGTATGCAAGTATCAAAATATTGGCCGTCTCGTCATCTATTTAAAAAATTATAAAAGAGAAAAATGAATTGGACAATTTAATATAATTTTTCAGCCGTTGTCTGTATTCTATTATTTAACACTTTTTTAAATTTGTAATAGTCAATTATGTTGTCGTTTATCTTGACATTTTTGTACAAAAATATAGCATTTAGGCACATGTTAATAAAATAAATCCAAATATAAATGTTTCAGTTATTGTAATTAATTAATTTTGCTGTGATATTATGTATATATCAATAAATACAAGACGAACTTAACTGGATGGGCAACAGTATTTTCGTATCTTTCTCTTTTTTGAAAATAGTAGTAGCATTATATACAGCACGACTGGGGAGGTACCTCTTGATCAAATGATACCGCCACACAGTGACTGGTATGCCGTCGTGCTTTGTACGGTTTGTGAGTTTCCGGTAGCCCAATAGATATGGAGTATGAACGAACTCAACTCCTCTGCATGACACGAATACGTTACGTTACGAAAAGATTGCGACTGCTTGTTTACTCCCTAAAAACTGCCAACGGTTAGTTATACTGCTATAAAAACCACTCTGCAACTTCACACCTTCAGCTTGTGTTGCACGTTCTATTACGCATAACGATTCATGTACAGTGCTCACTCACCATCATACAGTGCACATTAGCTCTCTCTCTCTCTCTCTCTCTCTCTAACACAATGAAAGTGAGCGTGTTATTTGATGAGAAACAACGCTTATTATTATCTGTATGCGTAGCCCTCTTTTGCTGCTAACAAACCACAAATAATTCGACGGCATTGTTATCATTATTATCCATAAAACCAGGGGCACAACTAGAAGTAAGTGATCTAGTCTATGTTATAATATATTTTATATTGTTTAAGTTGTGTAACTGAAATAATGTTTATGATCGGATTAATATTTCCTTAAATAGGTGGAAATTTTCGAATGATGGAATTAGGAAACTGGCCTTACACATACTGTGTTCTCGTTATTCAGAAACTTTTCCTATTTTTAATTTTCATTATTTACAATAATATTTTAGATAAACCACTTCCTAGAAATATACAATACGCCTGACCTCTAATAAAATGGTTTTGTATTTTTTATTTGAGTGATAGGGTAATTTCATTTCCCAAAACTAATATCAAGAAGTCACGACAGCTGTGACAAAAAATCGCGGTTTCGTGGTATACTTATACTCATATGACGTTAATAGAGATTTTTAACAAAATTTCTAGTCAAATAGTCAAAAGACTAGTCATCTAACGTCATTTAAGTTGAAATAAGAATTTAACTTCTTTTTAGATTCCGGCATATCAATTACCACAACTGTTGCTTTATTTCTACAATACATGATAAGCATATTTCAATATTGAAAAATATGTACCGATAAAAGTGGAATATTGAAAATAGTTTTCACTAAAACATTTGTGGGCATAAGGTACTATCAAGTGGACAAAGGTAGACAAACCCGCTAGTTACTAGTTTACTGTTCAGAGCGGCATTATTAGATTCAGCTATAAATGTAAAATATGAGCGAGCTCACGTAGCCCCACGTACTGTCATGGTATAACTTGTTTAATGAAAATATTTTCGATAATTCAGCATTCCAACGTATAATTTGACTTTGTTTTTCCCCGTATATATTTTCAAATAAAATACGGATATCATACTAAACAGATATGACATTATATGAGACTTTTTGTTTCTATTACATTTTAATTTTGTAAGGCATCGTAGATTAGTCAGTCCGAAATGGGTACAAGCGTCTCAAGTAGTTTTGTGTCTACGGACTTTTACGTATCAACGGGTGTATTTTATGTCACCTACAGTATAGCAGGCAAACGAGAAATCGGAGCTATTTAACATATTATTTTATTCGGGAAAAAAATTACTCCCTCTGGATAGATTTTAGACGAACGGAACCGCGGGGCACATCGAGTATATACGAGGAAACACCTTACACCAGGGCGATTCGAACTCACACACCATCCACAACATGAAGCTTCATTTTACGAGTAACACGCATACAATAAGACAGTATACCGTAAGAAGCCAAGTATTCCAACCTAAATACAATAAAACAATATACCGTAAGAAGCCAAGTATTCCAACCTACATCCCCTATGCATTATTAAAGGGTTTGGGGTGCTGTTCACGCGTGTCAGCTGCCGTGCTCCTGGTGTCCCACCGGAGACGGAGAAACAATCCGTACATATTGTATGATCTTGTTCGATGCACATTTACGTACGTTTCATACATAAAATATGTAAATGACAACATCGGAAACATACAGCACTTCAACAAGACCTATAAATGGACGACCGGCGGGCTCAGTTGGTAACGTGGCGGTTAGTCCGCGTGTTACGCCAGTGGTTTCGCGTTTCAATCCCGCCTAGGTCCTGGATGTTTTTATATGTATTATATGTATTTATATAATAAAAATCCTAAATATATCAAATTTCTTAAATTTATGAACATATTAAATATATTTCCGTTGTCCAGTACCTGTACCACACGTTATCCTACAGCCCGTTTACGTGTTTTTATATACCTGAGGGGACATACGTTCAGTTGTATGTTAGTCCTTACTACTGGCCCTCATAAACATCCACATAAACACATTACCTCCGCATTACATGTTGTATGCACCTACATTGCCGCCCTTCCCGCCACCTCTTCCTCCAATGGATGGATGGATGGATCATTGTATGTAGCATTGTGTTGTATTGTCTGTTATTGTAGGTTCTTTCGTCATTTCTATCATGCATATCCATTGCCCCCTTTTTTTCACACACCTCTGGCTACTGACAAACTGTACGAAACGCGACAGCATAGGTGCACTTTTCGTGACAGCCCAATTCCGTGGCAATGCAGCATGATTGATGGTGATCCCTTGGGGGAGGGGGAAACGATGTCCATGCGCATCCGCATTATTAATTTGCCGATGCGTTGCCCGGTCATAAAAAACATGTGATTTCTCGTTTACCACTCTATACTACAATTTTTTTAATGAAAATAAAAAAAAACAGTTTATTTATGTATCCGTTTATTTAATTAAATATATTTTAATTTTCTAACAAATTATAAGTAACTATAATTATTAACTTTATAATTTGTATCCGTATACACAATAAAAATATTTTTCATTATATTATACACATTAAACATTTTCTATGTATTCATTTATATTAAGATAAACGAGATAAAATACGTCAAATAATCATAACAATGAAGATAGAAACATTCGTTCAAATTCAAGCTTTAACATAGTGATGCTTGAACATCTGGGGTACCTCACTGGAGACATCTGATGGCACTCGTTGTACATAATCGGGTGTCTATTTAGACCACCCGCGTGCCACACATACGCAGAACGATCTCCCTTACAATCCCAAATCCCAAAAAGGTCCTCCTACTGCTCGTTTGTCAAATGCTATAAAATTAGAATGTTGGAAATGTAATATCTACAAAACTTTAAAACACATTTAGCTCGCTTATGCTTTTTGCTTATTTATTTTCCAGAAGCTCTTCACTCATAAAAAAAAAGATTATTGCTTGAAAACATTTTCTACTTCACAGTACATTGATTTTATATCATCCAAAGGCACTGTTCTGTAAGATTAAATCCTTCGTGACAAACATTTGTTGAGGTTGAATATAATTCCTCTTCTGTTGACCACTTAATGTAACTAGTTCTCTGGCTCATATTTGAGAGAAACCGGGCCAGGACCCGCCCTGACAACGCCATGTTGCAAATTAATTTGTAACATTTTACCACTTCCGTCTAATATTATTTTGTATTGGCTAGTTTATTATTTGACGATCTCACTATATTTTTCGGATTCCTCACCGCGAAAGGACAAAACTAAATCCTCATTGGATCACATTATTATCCGTTTGTATGTCGGTCGGTCCGACTCGCTGTCTGTATGCCTGTCAAGAATATTTTGTTGGGAACTGGCCCTCATAAAGTCAAGAATATTTTGTTGGGAACTCGTGGAGTTGATTAATTTAAGCGATTCACCTAGCACATACTTTTATAGCTATAACAACAACTACTACACATCTTCATTAATAGGGTAGGCAGAGAGAACGGAGTGACATACATCACGATCCTTACATACCTGCATTGCCTCCTCCACATTAATTGCTCTCTTCATACAAACACATTCTTATAACATAGGGGTACAAATGAGAAACAGAAGAGATTTGATTACTACCGACGTTCAATAATATCCGCACGATTATGAATTATGCAGATATTTTGCCCTAGATCTTCTCCTCCTTAATATAGATTATACATCTGTCATTTTAAGGCGATACCTTTTAAACAAGTCGTCCCTGATCATGCCAGACCGATTTGGCTGCAATGCAATAATTACACCGCCTCTTACAGCATAAAATATGTCTCTGTAATTCAAAATCTTTTATTTGTTTTTCTCTCGGCAGCACAGTGCACTTAGGCTTTAGACAGGTGTGGCCATAGAAAGTAAGCTACCAGTAGCGTTAATCAAGCCACATGTCTTTCTACGTTATGGAGGACAAACGGGCAGTCGGAGCTTGTCGGTGAATTCTGACGCCTATAAACATCCGCAGAGGTACTCCTCTAGAATGAGCCAATCCTGTTTGTGTCGACGTAGCCAAGTAGTCGTCCACACCTACCTTATGTGTGCATGTGGTACATTCATTAGGCCAAACATGGAGCTACGCGGAAAGCCCAGCGGAATGCGAATCAAGCTTATTGTCTGAAAGCTCGCATTGAACCTCCATCGGTGTGAAATTAAGGTATTTTCCAATCAATCGATAATGACATATGAATACACATTGTCATGCGAAAATGTGTTTGAAGCATCTCGTTTTATCATGGCAACAAAATTATTTCAAGTTGTCGAAATATACGCGAATGGAATAGCTTCATTCAGACACAAAGTAACATTACATAAACAAATTGACACATGTAAATTGTACACGACGAAATTTGATTTTGTAGATTATATTAACAAAATGCCTTCTTATTAATAATCGTACAAATTAAATAAACAAGCATCAATTGAATGTTAAAATTATGGCGGGAACTAGAAGTTGCCTGTTTAAACCCGGCACAGACACATGCTGCCACTTCCCTGACTGCTAGATGAATTATTCATTGGATTAACATTTGTTCATTCTTCATAGATAATACAGTGGTAGATTTAGTACATACTTCACTAGATAATACAGTGGTAGATTTAGTACATACTTCACTAGATAATACAGCGGTAGATTTAGTACATACTTCACTAGATAATACAGTGGTAGATTTAGTACATACTTCACTAGATAATACAGTGGTAGATTTAGTACATACTTCACTAGATAATACAGTGGTAGATTTAGTATATACTTCACTAGATAATACAGTGGTAGATTTAGTACATACTTCACTAGATAATACAGTGGTAGATTTAGTACATACTTCACTAGATAATACAGTGGTAGATTTAGTACATACTTCACTAGATAATACAGTGGTAGATTTTTAAGTTTCGTCAAACAATCACTGGATCTTACATTTGAATATTATTAAGATACCTCTCAAGGCGTAACACAACTTGTCTAAGCAACAATTAATGTTTAAGACATTCTATATTATAGATTTTATTGTTATAGATTTACTCCAATTATATCATATAAATTGTATATAAATAAATAATTCACAAATGTTATTATTCTAACCTGACTTAATAATATTATGACGTTATAGCTTATAAAATGAATAAGAATTTAAAAAAGAAGGTCTTGGGTTTGAGCAAATAGGCAATCAAACACTCCCGCCGACGACGAATGGGGGCACGAATTAGGCGCTAACTGCAGCGCCTTCAGTAGTACCCTTGTGTTCAGTGTCGGGCCGGGATGGGAACCCGGACCACTTCACAAAGACACGGCGTCGTGGGGACTATCATGGAGTAGCCAGACAGTCCCCGAGGAGGTGAAGTCTGGCCTTTTCGCCGAGGCCGGCCTGTCGCTGGAGGGGTCCTGTTGCCTGCATTTCCAGGACCCGCCACTAATAGCGGCTGAAGGCTCCTGTAGGGGTTTAGTTGGTATTGCTACCCAATGGCCGAGTCCAACATAGGTCTAGAGGGGTCTACCCGGGCTCCCAGGTATCATGCGTAAATGCATTCCCCTTCGTCACCAAAAAAAAGGCAATGAAACACTACTCACTGTAGTGACTAATTATAAATTAAAAAATATACAAAAGTGTTTATAAATATATAAAAATATACAAAAGTGTTTATAAATATATAAAAATATACAAAAGTGTTTATAAATATATAAAAATATACAAAAGTGTTTATAAATATATAAAAAGCTTTGGAATATAAAGGAATTTAAATACCGAGGAATGATAAAATTAAGAGCATCTTTCCTGTTGCAAAGTAAACGCATTCAAGATCTCAAAGCCATTCTCAGCGCTCTGTCGATGTTAATACACTTTGCTGGCCGAACTAATAAACTGTTTTAACTGCTCTTCATTGTTACTTACTTCGCTTGTATTTATTTTCTTCTAATACAAGACAATCTCTGTTTTATTCCAGAAATTCACATTTTAGTTCTGAAATTATACTTATAAGTGCGTTTGAGAAATTATGGGAGGTAATTATCATAGGAGATAAGAATGAAATCCATTTAGAAGACTTATTTTTGAGATGTTACTACTAGATGTTTGTTATATGTATATAATAATGTTTAGAAAGATATTCATATAATCATATATGCTCGTACATACTCATGTACGCTACCTACGTATATATGGAGAGGAAAGCACCTGCGTGTGTGTGTGTTTTCTTACGTATTATATTATAAGTTTCATTTTGAAGTAAAATTTCTTATGAATCGTTTTGATAGCGCTAATTCCCATGGTTCACAGCATTGTGTGTTTTTTGGGGTTTTAGTGGGTATATTTAGACTCTGTATCTGCTGTACATATCGGTTTATCTCATTTGTTTGTATATTACTTATTATATTACACGTATTACTCTTCGTAATCGCAATAAACCCTATTATAAAACAATAACATATAAGAATATATATATTTTTAAACATTTAAATGTAATATTTAAACTTTTCCTCTTTAAACTCTTGTAAATGTAAAATAAATACGATAATCTGCCAAATGTCTATCGGTTTCACATACCAAGGGTGTGGCACGTTCGGGCGGTTCGAGCATTATTATTTCTTAAATGAATTAATAAACTTATATTCGACGGCGCATGCATACAATTTGTGTTTGTGAGTAGCCGGTGGCCTATTTGAGGGTTGGAGGGAAGGAAGGCAATGCATTCGCACACTGACAGATTAAAACATTAAATTTATTGACGTCTTAAGTTTACGCGAATGTTGTGTACGCAATGAAACTACTTTTACGAATTTTATCCCGGTTTATTTGATTATTTAACTAGCCCGACGCTTCGGGAGCTTTACAGCAACCATGGCCAACTCGTGATCGATTTACAAAATTACGTTTATTCAAAATCCGATTCTCTTAAAACTGAAAAATGAATTCATACTAGACAAAATATGGCCCACCCGTGACATTCAATTTATTTTATTTTCCACTTTTCAGTGCATTGTCTGTTCGGTCGGTTAGATATTTTGTTTAGTATTTATTTATTTTTCAGTTTTAAGAGAATCGGATCTCGAGCAAAAGTAGTAATTTTGTAAATCGGCCCGTAGTTGACGAAAAAGTCAAATTGAGAACTTTTCATTCTGGAACCAGTTAAAAATAGACAATTAGGTAGTTGCGAGTAATTACACTCCAGCGATTTCTACGGCGTCGAATCTTAATAACCCAGAATCTTTCCTCATTTAAAATAAAGTGCATTTTTAATGAAGTTTTCCGATCTTTCATTTTGTCTTAGCAGTGATATTTTCCGAGGAATCTCTTCGTTTTCACAGGGAAATGAAGAGTTTGTCTACATTTTTCTTTCTTCTTCCACTAACTGGTCCTTTACATCGTTATTTTTTAAAGTAAGCCTTTCTGGTGAACAGTTATCATTTACTTTTGTCTAGGTTTTGTTTTTATCTGGATCATAATTATGGTTGGAAAGCGTTATATTTGTAAATGTGTAAGTTTGAGTGCCATGGTGTGGTTCGTGAGTTTCCAGTGGCCGATTAGAAGGGCGGAGAAAAGTTACAAATATCTTCAAAAATCTCCGACTATTTGTATGGCTATTTTTCCTATACTATAAATTACTAAGAAAAATAATTTTAGTAAACAGTTAAAATTTTCATCATTTTATTCAAGCTTCGGATATATTATATATATATTATTTATGGTCACTTGTGATCAGCTTCCGAGTGCATGCTTGAAGAAACTGAATCATGTTGATTTTATTGCTTATAACAGTTTAGGTGTAGGAGGCTTGGCTTAATCACTCTAGCGGGCAGCAACCAATATTGCTCTATAGAAGCAAGAATACTGTAGAAAGAAAAGAAAAAAGATGTAAAGAGAGTAGTCGTAGCCTCTTGGTGAGTACCGACGCCTTTAGATGTCCACATAATTTTTATACAGATGATACAGTGTTTCACTCCCTTCCTCCTCTTCCAATCCATCGCCATCGGAAAGAGCTGTCAATAGGCAGCAGCATCACGTCGACGAGAGTTACTTCCCCGGTCGTGCCAACTCTATTATTATGTGAAATAACATTCTGTTATAAACTAAGTGTCAAACAGTCGATACTACACACGTGTTCTCATGTATATTTTTAATCATCAATCATCATCTATATTATTAAAATACAGTACAAAGAGAATAAATACCACATGCTTGAAAATTATTCTCGTAACAAGCTTGGATTTTCGCGTAACATGTTGAAGCTCACTGGTGGTGTATGAAGTAATAATTTAATTAACATCACACAACATGTTGACACACTATAAGCACTCCAGAAGAGATATTGTGTTTTATCGAGTTCATATTATTATGTTTTCCTAAACACATCAGCCACTATATTGTACAATAACATAAGTCTTAAATCAACATTTATAGGCACTACCTAGTACTAGTTAGTAGGTCAGTTAGCAGGTTTAATAATAGTCATTATTGTTCATTCGTTATATCATATATATATATATCTGTGCTGATCCGGGTTGTATGCGAGTAGCATGACATCAGCCGTCTCGTCGTTGCTACGTAGATGTAAATATTGTATGAATATGTAATTTTGAATTAATAATATAATATCACCCACTAATATAGCCCCGGTGACTAGTGGCATACAGTCACAATAATATATTTTGATAATCTACTTGTAGCACTGTATCTGAAGATTGGTTCTGCATCGACCTGGCAAATAATGAACAGTCATCAAGATCACGAAGCTATATCTCTGATAAAACGCATTCGTAGCACTGCTACGAGCTTATTCAGTATCCACGTAATTGTGGAAATACGATGGGACACGATGAAGCTCCGTTTACTACCGTTACACTTGTGATATGTAGCCACAATAATATTATGTTGTCTGCACTCGTAGCACTGCTACAAGCTTTTTCAGTATAGACCTGATAAATAGATAATCGATGAGCTACAATGAGTGCCCGTTACACTTGTGACATGTGGCCACAATAATATTATGTGGTATGCAATCGTAACACAGCCACGGGCTAATTTAATACAGAGCCGATACAATCAGTGACACGATAAAATTCCTAGATATTAATTACACTTGGGACTACACGAGGTTTATATTGATCCAGCAATGTGTGAGTCGTGCCAAAATACCAATAATTGTAATGTTATATGATGGACTTATGCATAATAATTATGCGAATGATTACGGGCTTATGTGATCACACAGAAAGCTCTGGTTGCTTGTTTGTACCCTCCACTGTTTATACGTTTATCGTGGTAAAAATAGATTCATGTATAGAGAGAAAACTCGTATAAAGTGCTACGAGTTCATTTGGAATTGACACAGTAAATTTTATGCCGTCACAAATTTCTCAGATATTTCAATTGTAACATGTGTCCATGCAAAGTTACCACTCAACGAGTCAACTAGCGAGCAGAGGAATTATGAGTACAGCGATTGCACGGCGTGTGAACGATCCTTGCAAAGTGCTAGAAATACGTGAAGTCACGTATATGATTTATGCTTTGAGAATTGTTCTATTGAATGCGACGATTAAATTCGAAATCATCATGAGTGTAATATATTTGTTCCTCGCTTTTAATTAATAAGGGAGTGAGCAGTCATACGGGTCCGCTCGTAGTCAAAATTTTTGACATTTTTTAGTTTAGAGGCATAGTATAGGATAACAAATCTGTGTGATACTAATTTAGATGTGTGTGGGCGTCGATAGTCATCAAAATGCCTTCACTACTCCTTTGGCGGCCTATAATAGGAAATGTATGAACAAGCAGACAGAAGTTTCTGCTTTTCTTCTGTTTACTTACTTTATTATATTTTTTACTGGTTTTATACACATTACTTTTCCTGCAAGATAAGAAATATTGTGATGAAGTCTTAACTAAACCTCCACCTCTTTTATTACTTTTATTAGTTAACTACTTTACCCTAATATTTGAATTAATTTAACAAATTTATGCATAAAACTTTAACGAGTAGAATTTATTCGCAAAATTCCGAAATTGAATCTCGTGTACTTCTCGAGAACTCTTGTTTTTATGCTAATTACTTCATGAAAGTTAAAAAGTTCTTAATAATTGGCAAAAGTATATAAGCAGCAATTAGGCTAGGTATACACATGTTGTCTCTGTTTTTCCGGTACTTGGCACATGCTTAGTATCGGTACAATAGTGTTAGTGGCGGCGATCGAAAGGTCAAGCGAAAGTGCATTTCTTGGTGTTTTGGTTTTTCTTGTGCGACGTCGGATCACGGAGATATTTGTGATTTTGTGGTTCGATTTTTTATCAGCAAAATCAGTAGTTGTCCTGGTTTTGACCGTTCGGTCTCGGGGCAGGGGTTTTATTGTTGTTATCGTTGTATACGCTTGTTTTGGTTTGTGTCCAACGTGGTTTGTAGGAGTTGTGTCGTTTTTTCTAAGTTGGTGAGAGACATTTCGGAAGAACTGTCTTGTTTTGTTCAAGTTTTTGTTGGATTTCTTGTTTGTTACTGGATCTTGGGGCTTGGACATGTCTGGAGGGAATGGGTTTAGGGGGGGAGGGTCGAGTTCGACTAGGGGAAGGGGCGGGGTTCGCCCATTGGGAGGAAAGGTGGACTTTGAGGTCCTTGAGGATTTATCCTCTTTGGCGTCTCTATGGGAAGCCGAGATGCCCATCTGGAAACGCCTGTTCACGGAGGGATCGGAATACTCCGGTTCGGATGAAGGGTCTGTAGTTGTGAGATCGCGCTGCGTGGCCAAGCGCGGGAAGGCGCGCACTCTGACCGGAGCTAGAGCTGCGTTGCGGGTGCGAATTTCGGTCGAGAGGGAGGAGGAGTTTGAGAACGCACTCAGGAAGAGGGCATTTATTAAAGAGAAGGAGGTGACATCTTGCCCAGCGGGGGCTCCGGTAGTCCTTGATGACGTAGGGAGGTGCGGAACCGAGGAGGTGATGGTTGTGGCGGAGGCAAACCTCAACTTAATTCTAGAGTTGACGGGGAAGTCTTCAAACTTGAAGGGGGGTTTGCCTCGAAAATCAAGAAGGCAGCAGGTTCCATCAGAGACATGCTTGAGTCTCTGGTGGTACGCACGGAGGGCGGAGAGGTGAAGCGTCTGCAGGCGGACAACTCGCGTCTGCAAAGGGAGCTCGGAAATCTGAGGGAGGAGGTACGCGCCTACAGGCGTGATTACCAAGAAGGGAGGAAGAAGTCGGCCGATGTGACTGTTGGGGTCCCAAACTCGGCCGACTTTATGAAAGAGGTTGCCCAAATGGTGGGCAACATAGTCGACGCAAAGATCTCGGGCCTCGAGTTGAGGCTCCCCCCTGCTCCTCCTTGCCGTCCCCCTCTTGCTGCGGATGGCAAACCGTTGGCGAAGACTACAAGGGCAGCGATTTTGGCCAATAAGACGGCGACGGCAGTCACTGCCAAGGGAGCTGATGTCCCTGACCCGCAGGAGTTCCCTGCGCTACCCCAACCTTCAAAAGGGATGCGGAAGGGGAAAGGAAAATCCGGAAAGGTAGGCCAGGATTGGACAGCTTTCGGCCCCGCCTCGTCTGTGGTGGCGGCCGCATCTTCAGTGGCAAATGGGGCTGAGAAACAGGCTCCCCTAGAGGAGGGGTCAAAGTGGACGGACGTAGTACGCCGCAAGAAGGGCAAGAAGCCGGCGGCACCAGCGCAGCCGACGAAGAAACTGCAGGAAAGACCTGTGTCATCTGCGACACCTGCAAAGACGGAGGCAGCGAAGCCGAAGCTTACGCTACCCCGTTCCTCGGCCGTTATCTTGAAATTACGGCCGGAGGCAGCGGATAAGGTGAATGTAAATTTATACATACGTATTACTAGCAAAAGAAATGCTGTATGATTACTTTTCTTTTTTTTTTGGAGGGGCCTACTGGTTGACAGCGCTATTAATTCCCCCTTCACAGTTCAACGGACCAGCGAAGACTCTTATGTCTTCCGGTTTAACTAACTAACGTATTACTAGTAAAAGGATGTGCTGTATGAAGCCTTGTACATAATTATATACAGGCATATGTACTGTGATGTATATTTAGATTGCATGATTCAGGAAATACGTCTAGCGGAATTTAATAATTCTTGTTGTAATTGTATTTCTCCGCAGTAAAGTAAACTGCATATAAATAACAGTTATTAATAAATAAGCAAGTTTAATGCAGTTCGCGTGTTAAAAGTTCGCATAATTCGTATTCCAACAAGTTCGCAGCGAGTTCCAGGCTTCAGAACATCTTTTGAGATTCATATTTTTCTTTCAAACGATTTTCATTGTGCGTGTAGAACGATGGCGGATCATCGCAATCCAATAACTTCGCTTCGAATATACCTTCATTCCACTAGTCTTTTTTTTATCTGCGAAAAATTAATAATGCTCAATTCTGACGACCGGCTGTCTCGGTTGGTAACGTGGCGGTTACCAACTGAGACAGCCCTAAACTTAACACAGGGCTAGGCTAACGTGGTGTGATAAGTCCTGTGGACTTATCACACCACATATTATTAAGTCCACACATATACAACCTCACTGGTTACCAAGCCAATGCTTAAGACATTTAAATAGTCATAGTCCTAGTCTTCTGAAGAGAGCAATAAATATTGAAATGAAGGTAGCAATACCTTCAGTAGATGTGAAAAACAAAACAGTACAGCTTAAACTTCAAGAGTTTAAGAGTATGTGAGCGAGAGGTTACTACTTTCCCGTAGCTTTATCCGATCCTTTTCTCTCAAATCCCCCTGTCATTTCACGGGACTCCAAACCTCGACACGATGGTGAAAAATCGAGCTACAATAAATTAATGTAAGCTTAGAAAGTCAAAGGGCTTTTTTTGTATCTTATAAAACAAAGTCCCCAAAAGCTGTCTGTCTGTAGGATATCGATTTACTTAAAATCTACTCTACGAATCTTTATATAGTTTTCACCAATGGTGGTGATGAAAATTTAAGTGCATTATTTTTTGGTGTCTTCATAATCATGGACAAAGCCGGCGCGCAACGCTAGTTGTATATATTTGCGTAAATATGTCACAAATTACTACTCTTAGTATTCATTCTAGCAAAGTTCAGAGCATAATGAATGGGAGTCCTTCAAGTTACGGGCGTATTGTTCCCGGAGTAACATTAACGTTTTGTTATGCAGAATAATGAATTCATCAGCACCTCCTGCATAATACATTTTGAAAATAATTAAGGAGTTCACTTGGTCTCGACCAACTCTCGAGAGTTTTCAACGTAACTAAATAACGTCGAGAGATTTGAGACGGTTGTTTTCGGGTCACGATAAGAGGTGAAATGCTCTGGCCAAAGACCTTCTCAATTAACCTGTAAATATCATCATCAGTGCAGATACAAGTCTTCCTTAGATGTTAAAATTTGAATGCCTAATGCATAGCACGAATAAAACACTGAATGTAACATGACATTATTAAAGTCCTTTTACCAAAGATATTCGCGGTCAGCTGGCGAATAATAACGATCTTAGTTGTTATAACATATTTAAGCACATTAAAATATAAATCGGTACTATTGATACTATAATTATTATGATATATAAAACTATAGTCCCACTTTGGCATGAAAATGCCCCATAACAACATTAGAACTGGCGTTACAGGTGTTATGTAAGGCCTTCGAGGCATCCTGATAAATTGCCTCCCCATGTCAACGGAATGTGTCGAGGTTGGTGCGTATACTTGTACCACCTTGAGGCTGTACCTCTGAGTGAGTTTAAGTATGAGTTACGCCACCCTACTCGACACACTAGTGATTTCGACGATGTTGCCTTCGAGGGACCTATTCACGAGGAATCTAACGCAGCCTTGTGATGGAGTGTCGCCTCCCCTGAAGTAGAATAGGTTACCCTATGGCAGAGTTATGGTGTCTTCGCCTTGTCCTCAGACTTCACATGTAATTCAGACAACCCCGGAACGTGCCATTGGATTTTTTCCAGTTCTACCTCTAGTTCATCCAAATGGCTATCTAGTCTCAACTCAACGGGCTATTAAACGTGCTATATTGGGTGTTTCTCTGTCCGAAAGAATGCGTAACGAAATCATAAAGCAGAGAACTAAGTTATCCAATATCACGCGACGAATTAGCTCACTGAAGTGGCAATGGGCTGGTCACACACTCAGAAAAACCAATGTCAGATGGGCCAGTATGTTTCTGGAGTGGAGGCCTCGTTTAGGAAAACAAAGTGTTGGTCGACCGTTCTTCAGGTGGGAAGACGATCTCCGTGCAGTAGCTGGTCCGGGATGAATGCGAGTAGCAAGACATCGGTCGTCTTGGCGGTTCATGAATCGAGGCCTATGTCCAGCAGTGGACTGATAAAGATGATCATAAAACTATACGAGTAGTTCTATAAATATGAGTGAAACTGAAAATAGAAGCTACGCCATGTTTATATTACCTATACAAAATAATGCATATGGAACCGTAAAACACAGCTTGTATCTCTATACTCATGGCGCTTCAAAATGCTAGATTCAGTTAATCCGTTATATAAATCAAACATACCTTCAATTTAACCTTTTAATTTAGTCGCCATAAAATCCCAATTTAAAGCTTTTCCTATTTAAATATTAAGCTCCCGCAGCATTAATAAGCGCTCGAATTTTCACTTAGCTTTATAAAATGTTATGTAAATTTCATTACCTCACACCTCACCTCCAGGTAATAGTGCTTATGAATTAATAAGAATATCGGGGTGTGGTTATATAGTAAGAGATTTTTTGACGAGTTTAAAAATTATCTGATAGGGATTTACTTATTTATTCATGGAGCACGCAGTGTTTGTAATATAATATATTTTACTTTAAGCGTGTAAAACTTTGACTGTCAGACTAAAGGCCCACTGTAACTACGTACAGTGGGCCAACGCGTTTGAAGTCACGCGAAATGTCGCTTTTGTGTAGGTATGTATCATTGCTTCAGGACTGTCATAATGTAGTAACAGGAATTAATTTCACAAAGTGAGTATTTATAACAACTTTTATTATAAAAAAACAAAAAAATATTAATTATCTGATTAGTATAATTAAAATTATCATAATTGTGCTCAGGATACCAAAATAAAATAACCATTCACAGATATTGTTTATTTTCTACAATCTACAAATGCGAAACTGAAAGATATTTCCGACATTTGGATTTACTAGTTTTCAGCTTGCGATTGTTGAATTTAACGGTATAGTAAATTGTCATACGTACAAATAACTTTAATAAAAAATCAGGATAATCCGTTTTCTATTAAAATTAATGTTTTTTTTTAAATTTTGATTTAATTGACTGCTAATAGTGTTTCCAACGAAGGTAATAAAAAGTTGCCTGTAAAGTATTTTCTAAATTTTGACAGTACTCTATTAAATCGTCTGGAAGAACTCGGAGCCCACCGAATGGATAATTTTTTGTACTATAGGTTTTTGGACGTATGTAATTTTTTTTGGATGTGGATTGGAAATCGTATGAAAAAGCGTACTTTATCGTTTCAATACAATTGTGTGGATCCACACACCTTCTCAAAACGTATCCACATATGCACAAAAATGCGTTTTCTTCAGAAAAATCGTTATTAGAACACACATTCGGAAAAATGTCATGGGTTGCGACAGTTACTGAAGTTACGAATATAGGGTTAGTTTTTTAAAAAGGATGAATGAAGAATGCTTTTCTTTCTCTGTGGGTAGTCACAGAGTCAAGAAGCAATTTTGGCATGCTCTTACTTCATATTCGTTTTAAGCAATTAAATTCATTGATCTGTTCAATAAATTAAGTGTCCGTGGTCTCACCTATATCTAATTATTAATCAAATTTCCTGTCAAGTTTAACAAGATCGCATTTTTTTTCATTAAATCTACAATGGATACACATAACGTAGAAGCCTTTAACAAGTGATTCGAAACCCGTATGCAGGAATATGACACAAAATTACAAAAAATTACAGTAGGTTCAACACCACAGCATCCATATATTGCTTCTCTAACCAGTGACTTTAATGAGTTTAAGACAAGGATATGGCAGCTATTTAAAAATATAAAATCACAAATAGAATCACTGCAACTAGGGTTAGATAGACATGAGACAATCATGAGAAGGAAAGTCCTCTTCCATGGCATTCAGTAAACTCAACATGAAAATCTAACCAATGTCATATTCAACGTAATATCCGACCAGATGAAATTGCCTAGTTTTCATAAGAGCAGTCTTCAAGTGTGTCATCGTCGCGGAATAACATCTCAAGCTAAAGAAGACCAACAGGAAGTTTGGAATGCTAAGAGATTGCTGAAAATCAATAAACAAAGAGTTTCTAAGTAAAACACGACTCGAAGCTACTTTGGTGTCAAAAACTGCTGGACTGCAGAAGGTAAAATAGTAATATTTTTCCAGATAAATCTTGACGAAAAAATGAACCCATGGCATCTTTACAACAGATACTTTCTAAGTTCCCGGTCAGCAACGAGATCAGTGCCCCTCCAGTTGTAAGTGAATCCAAAGCTACAAGACCCTCTCGATTAAATCGTCGACGACAGTGATTGTGATCATGAATAATTGTGTATGAAGTCTTTTAAACTTGCACGTTAATAAGTCAATACGTCACTGTACTTGCAAATTATTACTTTACTTTAATGTTTATCTTTATGATATAATAGTGGTAGATAAATGTTTTATTTAATAATAAGCCGGATTTTCTGAAATTGTTTAAATTTATTTTCAAAGTCAATCGGTATTGATAGACTTTTTACTTGTCAAAACTGTAATTGACAGTGACAGGCGACAGTTTCATTTTATTTACAGTTGAGACAGTTGAGAAATATTTAAACTTTCGCCACTCTAAATTTATTTTGTTTAATTAAGTAATTGTAGTGATGAATTTGTACTTTAAATTAATCTAGTATTTTTGTCGTCGTTTTTTGTATATAATTGTTATAGTGTTGTAACAGTTTACGAAGTATTGATAGTGTAATTGTTTCTTTCCCGTTGACTTTGTGTGACCAAATCTATATTTCAACATCATCGCTCTAACCTAAGTGTTGTACACATTAACGCCCAAAGTGTACCCAGTCACTTTTCTGATATCTTGGCATCTTTTAACAGCGTTGATATTGATGCAATATTAATTCCCGAATGTTTTTCAAAACCGTCTTATTAACGCTATATGCCGTACCAGGATTTGTATCGGTAGGCCGCAAAAATTACGACAGTGTATAAATTTACTCTTAGATTGTTATTTCTTTTTAATATATAACATAGACTTAGACATAATGTGAAAATTTAATCAATTTTACCTACCAGCCAACTATTCTACAAATACTTTCAACACAAAACACTATAATCTCAATTTTTGAATAAACTGCTAAGTCACTTTGGACAAATTTCAAAAGTCTATTGATGAAATGTCTGCATTTCTGCTACAAAAATGGCTGAATTTGAGAAGCAATTGGTGTTCTCAGGTAAGCAAGGCATCAGCACAAGCCCGGACAACAAGTTGTCAAACGAATGAAGTGCATTTAAAGCCTTTGTCATCCTTGCAATAAAAAATCTCCAGAAATGCATGCAATGTAACGACTTAGAAATGAGCAGCCAAAGGAAAATGCTCTTGTTTCACCGTGTACCTGAGGGTGAAGGTGAGAATACTTCTAAAGTATTATACAAAGTTCTATCCGAACAACTTGTCATCCCTGACCTATGCACGGACTCATTTGTTAGATGCCACAGATTGGGGTTATATAATGCAGGCAAGCCACGCCCAATTTTGATCACCTTCAAGGATATCTCCATTAGAGATAATATATGGCAATGTAAAAAAAATAAAGGGAACTGGTATCACTATTTTTTAACAAAATGAAAATACGAGTTATTATTCCTTCTAGCTCGCCAATGGTTTGTAATTTGAAGTGTTGGTCGAAAAATGGAAAGATTTATGTCATAGGCAGGGGTGGCTCTCGCATTGTGTGACCAATTCAGGAGACTTTGATGTCATCTTGGGTCCGACACTAGATCCATCTACGTCCACAGCTTCTGCTCAACAGAAAACAGCAAATCCATCTAATAAGGTTGCTGATGACTTGTCTACAATTCGAGCGAGGAGACCCACGAAACAGAAGTAATCTCTTGGATATTTCGTATGTATCAAGAAAAAAATATTGTAATTAGTCTTTTGTTCTTAGTAAATTAGTAGTGTAATAAGTGTTTGGCTATCTTAATTATATTGACACTGATTACTCGTGACGGTACTGTTTATGATGTCTTATTAATAAGTTGCTAATTGTAGGTGTTTCTTTAATAAATATTGCAATCTTTAAATTAGTAGAAGTCTGCGGTATATTTACGGTTGTGAGGAACTGTCCAATGTCATTTGTCATATTTTTTGCCGTCAAATGTCACGTTATCGGTCATCTTCTTTTTTTAATCATTAGTTTTGGAATTAGTTCAATGCATACGTGTGGATAGAGCCGCACTATTCTTGTGTTGTATGGTATATGTATGTAAGGGCATATTCTATAACGGCATTTTGTTTTTTTTTTGATAATTTAGTTATTTGATTTAACAATTGCTGTTTTTTGTAATATTTCTTTTAGTAGTAGTAAAATTAGTTGCATAACCAAACATGATTTAGTTTTTATTTATTTATTTTATTGTTATTCTTTTTTTTTCCTTTTTCGTGTGGTTATGGTATTAGTTTCATTCAATATTAGTGATTAAATTGTGTTTTGTCATGGAATCGCTTTTTGGTGCTGGTGGGTATCAGTTGATAATCTGCGCCTTTGTGACTAAGTTTTTATAATTGTCAAGATTTAATGGATAAGGTATATATATTACTCAAAACAAAATAAGGGCCACTAGTTTAGTTACATTTAAGTGCCATTTAGTAAACTGAAAGTAACTGTTAAGTAGCATTGTATTCATATTACGAATTCTTTGATGTTTGATTTCTTTCATGCCTTTTTTATTTTATATGTTCGTGTTCCTAATTTGAAAGTATTGGCCATCATTTTAAGAAAAAAATAATTGGATGTTATTCTTATGTTTTTCTTTGATTGTCTACTTAGCTTGTTTCGGTTATTTTAGGAAGAAAGTACAACTTTTTCAATTTTAATTGATTCATTGATCATCTTGCGCTAATCATGCCACCATTACGGAACATGGATACAATTACAACAACCAGAGCCATAACTATGATTCAATAAGTAATAATACGTTCTCAGCGTTACGAGGGTTTGCAGTTGGGCTTTTCTCGAAAAGCTGTCCAAAATATACAGAATCGCTTCCAAGACACTGGCAGTATTGCCAGGAGACCTGGTTCAGGTAGAGTTCGCATAACAATGACTCATGAGGATCGGTACATCCAACTAAGTGCTCGTCGTGATCGTACAGTAAAGGCCCGTAAGTCACAGCACCACCTACGGCTGACAACGGGTACCCGTGTCGGTGATCAAACTATACATAATCGATTGCACGAAAACTAGCAAACGTCAAGACGACAAGTTCTTAGAATTCCTCTGAGCAGGATTCAACATGCAAACCGATTAAGTTTCTCCCCGTCAGTATTTCAACTGGGGGATTAATCAGTGGGGCAAGGTGTTTTTTACAGACGAGTGCAAACTAAAATTTCTTAATGATGATCAGCGTGTTAGAGTGTGGAGACGACGCGGCGAGCAGTTTTCGGTGTCCTGCACTCACGAAGTGGACCGTTTCGGTGGTCCCAACGCAATGGTTTGGGGTGGGATTAGTATACACCGTAAAACCGAGCTCACCATTTTAAATTCGAGAACCGTAACTGCACAACGTTACATTGAGGACGTCATCAGGCCTCAAGTGATCCCATTTGCACAGCGAGTGGGGCCTGGATTCATCCTGATGCAAACAAGATAATGCCCGTACACACACAGCTCGATCAACCCAAGCTGTTCTAGAAGGGTCTCATATTGAGGTATTACTATACTAACAGTCCGGATTTAAATCCGATCGAGCAATTGTGGGACCAATTGAAACGAAGATTTAGAGAGAATGAGCAAGGGGTCTACAACCAACAGCAGCTGATTGACGCTTTAGAAGATGCTTGGGAGGAGATTCCAGATGAAAACGTAAGGAATTTAATCCAGAATATATGAGGCTTACGAGGCTTCTGGAGTGTATTGCTAAAAGATCAAGCCAATATTACAATCAATAACATTATTTTGAGTGACACAGATAAGAGTAGTGATGATGATATTTTCTCCTTGTCCTCGGGTGATAGTTGTGGTGGTACGGACAGTTTCCTTAGTACTTCATCAGCCTCTTTGAAAACTTGCTTAGAAAATAATTTTAATGATGCTAAGAAGAATTTTTTTATACCTTATATACCTTAACGCTCAAAGCATTCCGGCACATTATCCTGATTTACTTATCTCTTTCAATAATTGGGATTGTGTTCACGCCATTTTGGTATCCGAATCCTGGCTTAAGCCTTGCCTGCCTTCCGTATGTTACAGTTTGCCTGGTTTCCAATTAATTCGAAACGATCGCGTCAACCGCGTTAGTGGGGGTGTTGCAATTTATTTACGTAAACACATACCCTTTTCATTTATCAGTTCATCACCTCAGCCTCTGTCTACTGATGAAGATGAGCATCTCATAATCGAAGTGATATTATCGCATGCAAATCTTTGCTTTTAGGTTTTTTATAGTCCGTCTCAAAATGTAGATTATTTTTCATCCTACGAAAATTTACTAGAAACTATCACTCTTTCATACTCTCACACTATATTTATGGGCTATTTTAACACATGTATGCTTAAAAGTTACAACAGAGTAGTTACAATATGAACATACTTCCTCTCAAACCTACAAACTATTTTCCTAATTGCACGCCTTCTTTACTTGACCTTATACTAGTATCTTCTCCTACTTTTGTTTCCAAGTATGGTCAATGTCCAGCTGCGATTTTCTCTTATCATGATATTATTTTCCTATCTTATTATATAAACCCTAAAAGACACAAACGAAATGGTATTTTAAAATGTAATTTTGCCAATATGAATTTAGTCTACCTCTCAAAAGACTTTGGAGAAATCGACTGGTCCCTTGTATTTGCTTCTGATGGCATTTTCATAAAACCAGCTTTTTGATAAACACGTACCAATTATACCAATTAAAATAAAGCATGTACCAGCTCCCTGGCTCACTGATAACATTAAAGCTTGTATCCAGAAAAAATATAAAGCCAAACCAATATTCAAAAAGACCAATTCAGATCAGCACCATGAGCAATACATTAAATTGTAATACCAATGTGCAAGGAAGCCCAATGTCGCCATATTCATACATCAGTTGAAAATGGTGGCCCTACCAAAGTTTGGAAGTTCGTTAGAACTCTTAGAATTCGAAAAAATGTAGAGTTAACAGATGTTAGTTCAGTTAATTTGAACTCTTTAAATCACTATTTTACATCTCCACCAATTCCGTTTAATGCTGATACTAAATCTAATACCCTAAGTTTCCTTGCTAGTTTTCCGCCTCCAAACCTTTCTCCTTTTTTTTTAATCTATTATCTGTCGGCATGTCCTATCGATACCTTCAAATGCTGTGGGTGCTGATAGTGTTAGTCGAAAAATGATCATTCCTATCATTGTTAAGATTGCACCTGTTCTGGTCCATATACTTAACTACTCGCTTCATTCTAACGTCTTCCCTGCCATATGAAAAAACGCCAATATAATACCTTTGCCAAAAAAATCCAAACGTGCTTTCCTGACTATCGTCCAATTTCAATTTTGCCTTTCCTCTCCAAAGTATTGGGGCGTTTAGTTCACGAGCAACTCACATTTTACATTAATAAAAATAATATCCTAAATTCCTTCCAATCCGGTTTTCGCCCTGGTCATAGTACGACTACTGCCTTTACCACAGTAACCAACGATATTTGCTTACGCATGGGTAGTAAAAAACTAACAGTGCTGACTTTACTTGATTTTGGTAATGCTTTCAATACAGTAGATGATGACGTACTCACAAATATACTAATTTCAGTGAATTTATTGCCCACATCAGTCGATTGGTCCCGATGCTACTTGGGGGGCCGAAGACTGAGAAGCCTAGATTGATGACAAGTTCTCAACCTGGGCTCTATTGGAGTTCTCAAGGTGGTGTATTGTCCCCTCTTCTCTTTGCCCTATTTATAAACAATATTACTAAACCTTTATCATCTTTTTACCATTTGTATGCAGACGATCTCCAAGTGTATACTCATTCTTGTCTTTTTTTTTCAATTATGGAGTCTCTATTTCGATGCGCTATTGAGTATGCTGAAATCTGCTACACAAATTTAACTGAAGAGCAGTTCAATAAGCTTGAGCGCCTATATAATTCTCTGTTAGTTTGTGTTACCTACCTTGAATAGCTTTAGTTGTTTCCTATGAAAGGTTGTCTGGCAGAATTTCTGATTATTTCCTCTTCCAATAATGTTTCTACTTATGGACAACTTGATACCTCTTTTTCCTATCACGATCTTGTCTTTCTTTCCTATGATATGCGAACCCCAAAATAAAAGAAATCCCTCTCTATGGATATCCGAAACGATTAGGTGCATGGCATTAGGAATCGTGCTAAAAAAAATATAAACGACGGAAGTCAAGTCAGGTCCGTAGGTATAGGTAAGTCTTCCAACCTGTCACATAACGATTTTGATCTTGACGCTTTCAATAATTGCTTTACCCAACCTACTGACAGATTATGCTCTACTGTAACAGATAGAACATTAAAATATTTACCTGATTTGCCAACTTTAAATTCTTCTTTTTCCTTCACTCCTATCACAGATAATAAAGCAGCAATACTCTCCATTTCATCGCAAGCTATCGGCTTTGATAATTTATGTCTCAAGGTGATAAATTAATTCATCTATTCTTGCTTCCGGTGCTTATCCACATCTTTAACCATTCATTATCATGAAGCACTTGTCCGCAAGTTTGGGAAGTGTTTATCCACATCTTAAACCATTCATTATCATGAAGCACTTGTCCGCAAGTAAACATTATTCCTTTGCCTAAAGTGTCTAATCCTACTTCTTTGCCTAGTTTCCAACGTATATCAATACTTCCTGTTTTATCTAAAGTTTTCGAGCACATTGTCCATAAACAATTTCCCTGTTTCTTATATTTCAATGATCCTTTTAACTCTTTTCAATCCGGTTTCCATCAATAATACTTCTGCTCTCGTAAATGTAACTGATGACATCCGCTTGGCCATGGGGAATTAATCTATTACAATCTTCATACTCCTCGACTTCAGCAATGCATTTAACTACATTGATTTTGACATTCTTTTTAGCATGCTTAAATCTATTAATGTTTCCACACTGGCTATCGCCTGGTTCCAATCCTACCTATTAGACCGATCACAGCCCCTTCAGGACAATATCTCTTTTTCCATCAACATCCAGAGGGACACCTCACATAAGATTACACCAATTGTGGTGTAATCTTATGTGAGGTGTCCGTCTGGATGTTGTCCTCTCTCTTCTTATTTTCTCAATCTACGTTAATTCTATAACTAAGGTAATTTCATCTAAATTTCATCTCTACGCTGACAATTTACAAATTTATCGACATTTTAAATTATCAGACGAAACATCAGATATTTATCAGATGAATAGAGATTTGTGCAGTATTGTGGTTTGGGCCAAATGATTTGGTATTACTGTGAATCCCTTGACGTCAAAAGCAATGATAATAGGTATAAGCAAATGGATCCGTAGTTTAGTCGATATTACTGTTCTGTCACCTACTAAATTAGATGGTGCCCAAATTATTATCAGCGATTCAGCAAAAAACTTAGGTGTTGTAATAGATTCCAATCTATCTTAGGCTCACTACGTCTGTGATGTTAGTAGAAGGATTCACTTTTCTTATCATTCCCCTAAAATATTCCAAATTTCCTTCCTTTTCCAACTAAAATTGTTATTGCATTGTTTATTGTACCGACTATACCGATATTGTATTGACTATACCGATGCTTGCCACTCTGATGCTACTGATGAAATAATTAATAAACTTGAGCGACTACAAAATTTATGTTTGCGGTTTATTTTTGGTTTAAAGAAGTATCACCACGTGACTCAGAATCGTACGCAATTACCATGGCAAACTATCCGTCTTGCAGGAATTTCCGGAATTTCCGTATTTTTAATATGCCCTTCAACCCTTATCCCCCTTCTTTCCTACGTGATCGCTTCACCTTGACCAATTTCTATGATTCTTCTTGTAGACCACAAAAACGTAATGTTCTTCTTATAACGGCCCACAATTTACATTATTTTACAGTACATTCTGCTAAACTTGTGAACTGTACCCAAGTAGGTTCGTGGCAACTGCCATCCATTTGGCAAATAATGCCAAAAAAATTGTCAAGTAAAATGCTAATTGAATTCAATGTCACTAAGAATGCATCTTTTTTGTCACATCACGAACAGTGGTTTTATTTTTAATGGATAAATTATTAAATATATAACGGGCTCTATTTAACAGATCTGTTTGATTAGAGCATCTGTTAGTCTAAATCATACATATTGTTAATGCCATCCCACTTAACTGTCTTGTTTTCAAATTCATAGTTATAATTTAACAAATTATTTCAAACACATTGAATCAAATGAGCAACATCAAAGATATAATACAGCTTCCTGTCATTGATATGAAAGCTACATATTTCTTTAGTTATTCAAAATCACAGCCTAAGTTAGACACGAATGCCTACACATTGAATCCCAAACTAAACAGTTTCTTCACTGTATTAATAATCCAACTGTGTAATTGTTCTTCGATTTTACTGGATGACAAGAAGGCAAAACCAATACGTTGTTTCCAGTTTGAAAAAAACGCGCTGTAATATTATAGTGAAAGCATATCCATCGCAGCACAGGGACGTTGTGCAGTATTAGTCTCATGCAAACCTATAATTTTATCCTATTTGCTGTCATAGAATAATGAGCATTTAAGGCTCAATTCGTCCATACAAAAAATGCAATGTCTATCAGTTGGCGACATGACTTTCACAGATGCAGTTGGAATTTTCCACGTTTGGTCGTTAATTTCAGTACTTATAGGTATATACATGTTCCCTCCATCGTTCAAGCCTTGTCGTGGCGGTGGGGCTTAGTAGCCTGGGGTGATCCGTGACACCTTGAGCGAAGCCAATTGAACCAAGGAGGTGGCGGCTCTTGGTACCCCTCCTAAAAGAAGAAGGGACTAAAGAGCAGGAGGAGGTGCCGTTCTTAGTACCCCTCTTATAAGACGAGGGGACAAAAGAGCAAAATTGGCGGTGCTTTTGCACACAGAGCAAGGGGCGAGGATAGGAACCTCACCCCATTGCACTGTCCCAAAGTCGGTGGGGTTGTCATGTGGTGTGGGATGACCCCATCTGTGGATGTGGCGCCGATCCCTTCGGGGGACTTGCCGTCGAGGTGCCCTGATGATTTGCTGTTCCGGAGCACCTCACCAAAGGCGGCACTGATGGCACTTGCGGTGGTTTTTGTGGATATGCGGCACTATATAATGTCTCGCGAGCCTCACACACCACTGGAACCCACCCAGAGCCAGTGATGGCGCGTAAATGCGTTTCCTCGCGTAAACTAAAAAAAAGTATATAAATGTTAGCTAGAGTAGATTTTGAAGGTATACAAATAGTTTTTGATAAAAATCTATGTGTATGCGGGCTTCTAAGTATAATATAAATTTAAACATAATAATTTGAATTCTTTGGTGTACCTATTATTTGTACAATGTGGTTTGAAATGCAATTGAGCCTTTACTATAGCGTCCAACGGGGGGATAAAAATTTATCACATCCTGTCAAAAATTGTTTTTCTGTGATATCTTTATATTTATCGTACGGCCAATAATGTCGAAATCAAAGGAATACCTCAGAAGAAGAACGAAAACTTATTTGAAATAGTTCTGAAAATCGGCATGGCTTGTCATTTCTCCATTAGTAAGGAGTGCATTAATTATATAGCGCGTAATCCTACTCGCATGCCGGATGTTTAAGAGCCTATAATTGTATCTTTTCATAACCGCTATGTTAAAGAGGAATTGATAGCATTATCACGTAGGTTTAAAAGGCACTTCAACCTGTCAATACTGGATTTTAACATAAACTATATTATTTATGTAAACGGCATCTAACGAAACATAACAAAATATTACTAAGTAAATCCAGAGTACTGGCGAAGGAGAAAAAATTCCAATCCATATCGCTGAAGCATTGTAAAATAATGACGAAGAAAAATGATGCTTTAACAATATGTTTTATAAAAAACGAGAAAGATTTGATAAAACTAACATAAAACAAGTCATGGTTAGTACAATGGGCTTTAATACGTTTACGGCGCGTCACTTTTGTAATTTATTTTTAACAGTTTGGGAACAGCATGCAGAACCTCAATCTTTTGTTTAAATTTGTGTAACCTGAATGCATTTTGGGGGATGATCCCATAATATGATATCCCATGATAAGTCTATTAGCAGCCAGTCAATTTTCACACTTATATGCACACTTGAACGTATCCGCACTTGCATAAAATGCCGTGCACTATAACAAATTTGAGTTTAGTTTCACTTGCCAAGGCCGCAAACGTAAAACTGCCATTCGTGTGGCTTATTTCGTTATTCAGTTCAATTCTAAATTTACATTCATTTTGTATTTTAATTTTTATCTTTTATGATTTTCTTACGTTACTATATATGCATACACGGGGACCACGTACGAAGACTCATTTATTAAAAGAAATATTCTCCTAAATGAGTACGACATTGTCTCACTTACCGAAACCTGGCTGTTAGACGGAACCGATAGTTGCGAGTTGTTTGACGATAGATTTATAGTGTGGCGAAAAGATCGCTTATACACAGCTACGCAAGAGAGGTAATTACATTTATTTATAATGTAAATAATAAGGTTGGACCTTGTTTTAAGCAACATCAACTTGACCAACATCAAGTTGACCATAAGTTCCAGTGATTATCCCTTGGTGCCGGAAGATTCGCATCACAAATCACTCAATATCCAATTTCGTATTGATAATCCCGATCAGATGACATCAAACTTGCGGCAAAAGTATTTTTATGAATGTGGTGACTACGACAGTATAACTTCGTACTTCGTACATGGACGGAGTGAGTTGGGATCACTACCTTTTAGGAGTACCCTTAGATGAAGCTTTTGATTACTTTTATGAATGTTTATGTTATATCATATATAAATATATTCCTCACAAATTGACTTTATCGTCAACATATCCACCAACCGTGGTGTAGTATGTAGTATAGTTGTAGTATACCGATACTACAACTTTAATAAAGGTTCTTAAAGAAAAGCATAAGTTTGCATGAAAATGGCATGTTTATCATAGTGTGGATGATTTTAATACTTTTAGTTTACTATGTAAGAGAGGGAAGAAACTAGAAGTCCAATGTTTTAAAAACTATATTGATAAATGTGGAAATGTTATTACTACTTGTCCAAAATTCTTTTGTTCTTTTGTAAAATCAAACAAAAGACATTCCAATATCGTACCCTCTTCCACGACATATCAAGGGCAATCTCTCTCCAATGGAGAAGATATATGCAACTTGTTCCCGACCTATTTTCAATCAAGTTTTCTCTTTACTTCTGATAATAATAACATTAATCTTTCAAGTAGCGAAGAGCCATCATCATCGTCAACTGCTACGGCATTAACCAATATACAAATAACATCGGAATTAATAAATAGATCACTTAGATTACTTGACCTTTCTAAGGTAGCAGGGAGCAGGTCCCGATCGTATTCCGCCTTTATTATCGTGAAATGCTCAAATATCCATCCACCTTTCATAACACCTATCTTTAAGAGTGACAATAGAAGTGATGTAAAAAACTACCGGCCAATTTCAAAACATCGTCCTTTTGTTGAGATTTTCGAACAACTTGTTTACGATCAAATATATCACCGTCTCTCTATTACATTCATTGCCAAACAACATAGTTTTATAAAGAAGCGCTCTACTAATTCAAATCTATTAACCTTTCTGGACTATACTACTTCTTGTATGGATTATGGTGGGACTGATGGTTTACCTTTTAAATTAAAAATCGATCCCAAGCTGTAGTTCTCAGAGGTTCTCCAAGGATCCCTAATGGGCCCCATACAAAGAACTTTGTGAAATATCTTCAATTTTAATGTAAAACATTTTACACTAGCTATAACCTAAGAGGTTAGAGATACAACATGATGCCACTAATAGAAAGACGTAAGATAGCAAATATAGTGTTATTGGTTGAAATTGTCAAATATCTAATCGACTCCCCATACCTTTTGTCAAAGATTAAACTAAAGCTTCCAACACTATAGGAGAAAACTAGCATATATTCTACATGTTCCTCGCAGCTCTACAAATTATATACAAAATTCATTTTTTATAAGATCGGCTAAAGTACTGAACGACCTTGACGAATCACTCGACCTGGATCTTTTTCATTCCTCTCCTGTTCCGTATAGGAACACACTGTCTAAGAATTGGTTTGCTGCTATCTCCCAATTGTTTTTTCTCTTGTTTCATTGTTTTTACTTTTGTTAATTTTGTTTCTGAATTATTATTAATATTAATTTTTCAAAATAGCATTTAATTGTTTTTGGTGTGCGTGAGAGGGGCGGTCCCAAGCTGCCATACGCTCGCGTGGGACACGTCAGCCGGTGTTGACACTTTTTAATTTATTGTTTACGTATTTTTAGTTATGCTTATTTATAAAGATTCATAATACATGTGCTGTGAGAGGCTGCATGTAGTCATCACGTTTAAATAAGATTTAAAATATCATCGTTTCCACACGCTGAAGAATTTTTTTTTTATTCCACTACCTATATTTTTGGGTACGTTAACGATAC
>JAFELO010002803.1:80799-96359 GCA_017140195.1 Eumaeus atala
ATAAGTTTCTTCTTTATTGTGAATATGGAGGGAACATCATTAAATAAATGTATTTTAAAAGTCTGCTTGAACCTACCCCCTATTAGTGAATCCTCTTATAGAATTAAATTTTCACAAATTTACCACAGTACAAAGTAGATTTTTACTTAAGAACTGTAATTGTTTGAACGTTTTTCAATAGTGTAGCATAATTAAGGCCATAAGCTCTAGTAGATTTTTGATACTCCCAACGAAGCTAAGGGAAACGAAGCTTCCTGAATAGGAAGGAAAAAATATTTTTCTCATTTCAAAGGATTTATATAATACATTAACAATGTGGTTTGGGATAAGTATTTTACTATGGGTTGAGTAGTTTTGGTCCGTACCTTCGACCGCGTTTACTTTGTGCAGGATCCAAATGATAACACACTTATATAATAGTTACCCTATTATATTCCGTACAGGTGGCTGTAGTTTCCAGCAGAAGTAGTAATAATCACATCAATTTTAAAAAGTAAATAGTGTAATTTTAGACTAGGTAATCGTAATCAGTTCAATTTTAATAAACAAATAACATATTTTATTGAAATAGAATGACATTAATAACATGGATAGTACCTTCTTTTTTTTCTCCATTGTCTCTAAATAAAATCAGCCCAGAACATAGCCGGTGTGACTACGCCATCTGTAACTGTTCTGAGATCGGATGTATATCCACCATATCTAAACAGAATGTTAACTTTCGATGGTCCGTATCAACTGAGGTGACGGCAGGTATTATGGTCAGTATTTTACAACATTCTTTCGTTATTTTTTTGCTTATCTTATCATCTACAAGCAGTGCCTTGCGGTTCTAACGGTATGTTCGGCTCGTATTGCTCATAGCGTGACAAAATATAACGCTTTGATGAGGGAAGCTACAGTCTTCCTATCGAACGTATATTTTATTTTTTGAATTGGACCAGTGTCGCCTGCCTGAGAGCTCGTTTTGCAAAACAAATACATACTTCAGCTTTATAATTTCAATATGGATTTTTAAGCCACGTCTACAACAGATATTGCCACTTTGGAAACCGTATTTATTAGCCGAAATGATGGTATGTAGGCCGATGGCGCATCTGCATAATTTCTGGAGCAGATGGCGTCGGTAGCCCCCAAAGGCTTACTTCCTTCTGTGCAATAAAAATTAAGTTAATCTGTAGCTCAAATTGGCAATTGGCCTGGAGGTAACGTAATTAGTTGTATGATTGGCAAATACTAGCCGGTATTAGGCTTACACGAGTGCTTCAAATTGGCGCAAATTGATTCTATTACAATAATATAACCTGAGTGAATTCTGCAGCATTCTCTATAGAGAATATCCAACTGTAGGAGGATATATCTACAATAATTGTACAGAATATGTATAAATGGAAACGTTTTATTTACCTATTGTAGTTTCGTCTACGATGGGTTGGCAATTCGACATGATGAAAGAGAAATTGTAATCCAACAAATATGGCCCATTGGTGGTGGTAAAAGGAGGGCAACACATCGGTATTATTATGCTGACGTGCATGGACGTCGTTAGTCGTTGAAAGGCTCCGATTGTTCGTTTCTCCCCCTAAACTATTTGAAAAAGAATATACAGGACTACGTGTTAACAACTAGACAGTGTAGGAAAAATTATTTTAACACAACGCAAGCTTTCAATTCTGTTACAAATTAATTAATGTAAACGAAGAAAATTCTGGCTTTCAACTGCAAATTCTAAATATCAATAACAAAAATTGAATATTGAATTGTGTATAGTTTTTGTGTTACACATAAACAAATAGATATGTACAAAAACTATATGCGTCAGATCAGACATGTGACTGGAGTTTACAAGAACGACATTACGACATGCAACGAAAATCATATTAAATGAAAAGATATATGTAAAGTACGTAAAGTACGGTACGACATTAAGCTGGTGTTACACTTTGCACAGGACATCATTCTACCGTTTCTAACCGTGTACCGTTCGCATTTAATCGTTTTATGAGGTGCACACACTATCAAAGTCCATAAATTGCGTAGAAAAAGAAATTTCTTGGCTGTAAGTCGATTTAAAGACGATTTAATTTTATTTGTTAATGGATCTCTAATTGATCTGTGAACGGTGGTGTGAAAGAGATGCTCGCTCGTAGGCTTTACCTTTCGCAACATTCAGTCGGAACGATAAAAGGACTTCATTCTTTTTCATATACGCAGCTAGCGTAACAAATTTACAGAACATAATGAGGTCAAAAATTAAGTCCATTTATTCATTGATTTCTTATCACCTACTTCTACTAGCACATCCCATCCCTAAGGACCTGACAAAGCAACCGCAAACAAAGCCACACCGTTGAAGTTACGTATTGTATTTACAGTTTCGAAGCTCTGCGGTGAGACGGCTCGGAGTTTGTTTCGCGGAACACTTTACACGTGATACAGGCACAGAGCACATGAGCTTGTATCATCAAAACTTAAAACTTTCTGTGCTAAGAAAACATGGCAAAGCCTTATTACAACTACCCACACGCATCAATATGCCAGTTCCGTAATGTAGTAGGTAGAGATAAGTTTCATAATCCTGAAAAAAAAAAAATTTTAAATTTATTTTAAAGTTCTATTAATTAATTATTTACTTCAAATTAGTTTTAACTCCGAAAGAAGCCATCTTATTACAAATGTGCCCTATTGAACTGAACATAGAAGTATAATACCTGAAAACTAGTATTATTCTATGTTCGATATGCCTCTTCTAATTATCTGAATATAACCTGAAAATATATTTTAGTCACCTGGATTGACTAAACCTTACTCTTTAATTACTTACCACTTCAAGCGAAGGCATAGGTCAAGAACTCCATTATGTCCTCTTGACCATATTATACTATCGCTTGAAGCGTTTCATGCGGCTTATAATCCCATAGGAGGGGAGGAGGGAAGCAGGATAAATGTCCTTCGGATGACCGTTTTTTCATAGTACTATGAAAAAACGGACCGCATTATAAATATGCAGATGTATGTATATGTATGGACCTTTAGTGTTAGCACTTACTAGACATATTATACCATAATACATATTAGCTAACTAATAATACTAACATCACTTTAGTTAAACCGCACAACTCCAGTCCTATTAATCGTAGCGTCATGGAATATAGCCTATAGCTAGATAAACAATAAACATTACACGCTTCAAAGGTGTCTGAGATTCTAATTTGTTCGAGAAGTGTTTAAACATCAGCTGTAAAATAATGCACTGAGAGCGGAGTCCTGATACCACAGTCAAGATCATAAGTTGAGTAAGTAAGTTGAACAATGAACAAAATATCGCCAGTAATAAATGTGGGGTGAACATTACAAACTGAGCAGAACTTTAGATCTGCTAGTGCGGAACTGCGGCATTCGCACCTCATTTGTTATTCGCTTACACGCGGCTGTGTATAATGTGTAGCCTTTAAGCACTTCATGTTATGGTCTATAAAATTATGCTTTAAATATTGTTGCGTTAATCTTAGGATACGTGATTGGAATAACAAGAACATGTTTCTGTTGTGAAACGTGCAAGAGACGTGAAGTGCGGTAAAGCGTTACGCGAGTGTTACATTTCATCGGTTAGTGTTCACGCGAGTTTTCGCTTTGTTCTTTTTATGCTGGATGCCTGTCGATTCCTAACCATATTTTGAAACAGTGAATAATGTATCCTTTAATTTTGATTACAATATGTATGACAGTGGCAGCGATAACTGAGCGAGAGAGCTCTCTTCGTGCAGGTTCGGTGGTATAGAGTACTACTGTACACCACGATATGGTATCAAAGGTAAACTTAATGTCTCCCACATAGTTTCAACTACCTCTGCCCATCGGTGCGTAATGTAAATCAGAAGATCACCAGCTAAAGCCGTTCCCTGATCATCAAAAAAGGTGTTCGACGCAAATAGAGAGCCCAGAAGTTCTGCTTTCTCTTTTGCGGCATAGAGCAGCGGTTCATCACTCTGGTGCAAAGAAGGGAGTGATGGCTTAGAAAAAATCGCTAAAATAGCCTTGGCGAGGGACCAGAATGCACGAGCCTAAAGGAAGGTGAACTAGTCTCTCGCCAATTTTGCATGCCTGCTCTGACTTTGATTTGGCAATTTTTTTAAAGGCCTAGTGGCAGAATTATACTACCTATTTAGTGTTCTGTTATTGTCATCCTGAGAACTCGCCACTGCTGTATATGCTTGGTTGGTTACACTCCAGTTCATGGCAAAGTGCCAACTTGCAGAAGCATCCAAACTAAGGTTGTGACTTGCCGCCAATTGGTACCGCTGAGAACGGAAAATTTCAGTTCTCTGAATCATCACATCAGTGACAGACACCGACTGTCTGATGGTGTCAGGGCTATCATCGAGAAGCAAATTCGCCCCCATGAGTAGGAGAGAATAAGAATATTTACTTGCTAGAATACAGTAAAGTGGATGTTACACAGATAATTATAAGCTCAAAGTCTAAAAATCCGGTTGTGACCTCATACGTACGAGTGGCTTAAAGTGTATAGTGGATAGGGTGAGTCCATTAATTGCTAGTCCTATTAACTTAAGTCTTCAGAAACATCTTTATCCAAACTTATTAAACAAGCAATTTTCCATATGTAGACGAGGTGATAAAAACATTTTCTAACCATAGTCCTATAGCAATACCATCTAGCGTGGATAAAATTAAAGAAAAATGCATTGATTAATAATAAATAGGGAATTATCTCCATAAAAACAAGTAAATAAATGCAAATGAACACGGATTTCAAAAAGGAAAAAGTACAAATACATTACTGTCAAACTTTACAAATGAAATAAATACCGCCCTTGGTAAAAAGCATCTAGTTGTAGCAGTTTTCTTTGGTTACGAAAAAGCGTTAGGTACTTTAGAAATAGGTACACTCCTTAATACAAAAGAAGAGGCCGGAATCACGAGACCTTTGTCAAAATGGTTTTATAACTACTATAAGGTAACTGTTTATGTGATAATCTGAGGCTACTGTTATGTAAGTTTTACCATTTAAAATACAAAGATCCTACCAGTACTTTAAAATATTTTTATAAGCCATTAATAGTCTACATTGAATTACGGACTTGACTACTATGGACTCACATTTTAAAGCTATTTACAAAAACATGAACAATTACAATTGAGATTCCTAAAATTAACTGTCAATAAAAAAACTAAAAATAAGTGTAACGATAACTATGTAAACTATTTAGAATATGTAACATATTTTACGTCAGCAAGAAAAATAAATGTAACGGTAAACAGCCATAGAAGTCACGGCCAATACCAACACGTAAAGGGCAAAAATCAATGGGCAAGTCTGAGGTACCCAGAGTAGGCGACTACTATGGAGATCGAAAGTTAGAAAAAAGAATTCCGTATTTACTAAGTACCTAGCCTGTGGATATAAATCGGGAACCAGATAAAATTATATTTGCTTAAAAGGTCAAGAAACACATGCTTAACTTACTTTAAATTGAATGCAAGTATGCTGTATTATACATTTATTTTATAAGTACTGCATTAAATACTGTGCACAATAAGTATGTGCGCGTATGTGTAAGCATGTATTAATGTGTTCGTGTGTGTATATATGTATGTATATATAGGCGTGGGTGTGTGTATAATGTGTATTGTTTGATGTATATAATTTATAAGTCCAAAGTAGCATTCATTGTATATAAAAATCATGTTTGTTCGCAATAGGCGCGGGAAATACTGAGCCAATTTTGGTAAAGAGTAAGTGTGTGTTTTGGCCTTTATCTTAACTTAAATATAAACTCTTGCTTTTTTTCGTAAATATTATAATAGTTCTAAACGGAATTTTTTTTCTATTTCTCAGTAAAACCGTATAGGTGGTTTTGTGAAGATATTGTATAAACTGTGGAAATAATAAAAGAGTTGTAATAATGAAATAAATAAAAAAGAAAAAATCCGTTCTCACATTCTGCATAATTGTGTATATATTAGATATGATAATTACTTAAATGTATAATGTATAATAATATTAGGATTGACATGCACATAATAATTAAACATTTATAATCACAAAATTGAACTTATATAACAAAATGATCACAAAATAAAATAATTCTAAATTTATTACACATTAGAATATATGTTATAATTTACTTATTATCATTTAAGTATTCCAATACGCTTACATATACGTTACAAGCTTGGAAGAGGAAGTATGTTAATACTTTGGAATAATGGCTTACAGCTAGATAAGCGGGCGGCTCCACATAGAGTTCTTATACACTTTTTTGCGCAAGAAAAATTGTAATTATATCCACTGAGTTTCTCCATATTATAAAGCCATACCTTAATACAGAGGATATCCATGTCCGTGATATGCCAATAGTGCTGCAATAGTTGATACGGTTTTTCTTAAATTTCTAAGGACATGAACGAATCTTTCAATTTCATTACTAAGTATATCTATGTGTTCTTTCCATGAGCAATGGCGGTCTATTTGTATGCCTAGAAAGATAGTTGAATCCACTTCTTCGATAGGGCTATTTTCGTAGATTCTGATATTATCCCAAGAAGCGTTATGGGCATTAAATGTGATGACTTTTGTTTTAATAACATTTACAATTAAGTTCATGTGCTTAAGCCAACTTTTGTTCTGTTTATTTCATGTTGGCAGTTTGTATTTTTATCTTTTTTTACTAAAATAGTTGTATCATCAGCAAAGAGAACACAGTCATGTTTGATAATGACGGGTAAGTCATTAATGTAGCTTAGAAATAGCAGAGGCCCTAAAATTGGGGCACTCAAAATTAGAAATATATATCTCCATACCTATTAATTAGGTATGGGGTTGTATATTTCTAAATTTATCCTACCTAATACTTTGGGAGTCGAGAACATTCAGAAGAATTTCATGTGGAACATAATGAAAAGTCTTTGTGAGGTCTAAGAATATTGCGGCTAGGGGGCCTTTAGAATGTAAGTATTCACGTATCGTTTTAATAAGGGAGAAGCAAGTATGAGCTGTAGATCTATTTTTTCTGAAGCCAAATTGTTCATGGCCTAGTGTATTGGTGTTTTGTAGGCACAAAACACGGCCGCGGTCTACGCCTAATCGGCACTGTACTCTGATTCAGGCATTGATTCAACGATGCCGCCACGTCGGACAAGACGATGCATACGTTTCATACTCAAATTATAAACATAGGTCGTGCGCATTTGCTTCCTTTACGAGACTGAACCTACCTACCTATTTACTGAAACTACTTAAATTGTGCTGTCGTGAAGTAACGGCCATACTATTAGGACGTACACATGGTACAATAGCCAAGCCTCGGTTCTGTTTTGGTGCATTCCCTGCTCATTCCTATAACTGGTATAGTCACTGTGGTAAGTGACACATAAGTCTAGGTTCGTTTTAGTAATAAAAAAGCAATTAATTTGTAGATATGCGGTGAGCATGTACGATAGTGATACTACAAATGTTTAACAGTAGTTTGTATTCAACTGTTATTTCTAAAACAAATTTCCGAGTTTCTCACGCGGAAATTGCCATTGTATTCGCATTTCAAGTGTATTTGCGGTAGAATTTTGACCACATTTTGTAACTAGAATATCTTTTAGTATCCTAGACTAAGGGAGTTGTTGGTGTTGTAAACAGATCGACATAAATTTGAATAATACTGTTAAGTATTACTATACTGCCTGTTAGTTACGGAACGATTCCAAATAAAACTGGCGACGTACATAAGTATCATTTGAAGAAACACCCACATTACCGGTCCTATGCTACTAGCATCTAATTAGAACCGACAAATGCACAGGCACTGCTTTGCCTTCTTATCCATGGCGAATGCTACATCTGCCGGACATTATAGTTTAACATGAATGATACAAGAGCACTGTTTAGTGTAAGACATTTAAATCCACTGGGACCAGCTATCAATTAATTGTATTGAGAACCAGTTGAATTCTAAGCAGACATAATAATATTGTTTTAATAGATATTAAGAGAGAGCCATATCTTGCGTATAACCTCAAAAGATTATGTTCACAAAATTATCCATATCGTTACAGTTTTTATAAACATAATTTTAAATAAATATTGCGCGCTATCTTCTTTAAATACTTATATTAATGATTTATGATTAATAAACATATTAAAGTCCTTATAGAAAGGTCCTGATTGCCTAATTTTAATGCAATGCTAAAAGCCTCCTAACAACAATGCCAAATGACGTTAGCATATTTGGCCTTTTTTAAGATTATCCGAACGTAACACAATCCATCCTTCACTACAAGTAATCCAAGTCGCAATGCATGTACATAATACACGGGTCTTTAGCCAGCTTTATAAATATTTTAACGTAAAGGCAGTGTGTTGTACTGATAGTGGACGAGGGCATATTTCACGTTGGCCAGCCGAAAGTTGGGCGCATTTCGGCATGTTTGTACAAAGTATTTTTGATATGAGCGTGCTCTTGGGGCATTTGCTGTGCTCAGCGTTTAGTCTTGGCAATATAATGTGTCTTTTGAAATTACAAGAATTTGTAAAACGGTTGATGCAATATATTTGCTTATTTTTGGGGTCTAAATATTAATTCCTAGCGTCGGATTTAACATGTAGAATTTTGTATAAAAAATACTTTGTTACATTAATGTCGAGTCCACTGGGGCCCAAGTAATCACGGTACCCCAACGTGGGAGGGGGGCAGTATTTTTAAAAGTTTATGGGTGTTGGTAGTTACCAAGTGACCCACTCAGTGCTCCATTTTCGGCTTTTTATGATATTATCTATTCGAAACTAAAGACTATTTATGGAACTAAAAATTACCTACTTAAATATTTTCTCCTCCATTTTCTCTGCTTATCCCATTAGGGATATGGTGCAAATGAGTTGTTGTTGTAATGACATAAATGAAACCTGAGGAGCACATCCATCAGTGTCATGATATCAACACACAGAGTCATGATATCATAACATGATTTTACCCACAAATTTCTACAACGTAGCAACATCGAACGGATGACCCGTGTCCGTATCACGAAACTTATCCCGGTTAAATAATAGGGGCTCCCGACTGACGCGTACAAACATGTGAGACGCGGGAACAAATGAAATGAATTATTTCACCTGTGCGGAAATGAGATGGAAAGGATGTATATATTATTCGAGGCACACCACTTCATATTGCCTTAAACTTCATTGCCTGGGTGGTAGAGCTTTGCTTGTATAGTAGTGGTTCTGACCTAGCCTAATGTACCCGAAAAATATCTCTAGAAATAGTATACACAAAAAATTTCAAATAATAGCCTTTTAATCTTATTGTGTATAGATTTAAAACCAACTTTCACTTAGTAAGCCTTTAATATTGATTAATTAACATAATAACATTATTTTGCCCTGAAACCCACTATACGCATTATGCCGTAAGGCTAGCTCTTGCTTTAAATAAAAAAGTTCCAGTATTAAGTTTAATATCAGCTCAGCGTGTAATTGGAAGTCAATTCTTAAAAAATATACATATTGTGGCATTATTGAAATTCTGTTGTAGCTTGAGTGCCACTGATGCAATGTTTATGTTGTATGTAGCATATGTACACACGCAAACACACACACACAGACACCAAACTGTAATAATTCTTAGTTTAATGACAGGGTCAAGCAATACAAAGTGTGGTAAAGTTGTCACTCCCGTTGATATACTCGTAATACAAATATATTTAATAAAGCAATATTGATAGAAAGCTCAAAAATGTAATTTTAACCAAAACCGTTGTAAACACAAAAGTTAAAATTGAAAATAACCTCGACTGTGATTAAATGACAGAGATTTACTGCTTCATACAAAAGGCCTGAACTAAATAAAACTAATTCGCTTGATGCAGCTTTCCATCTCTTTTTTAATGTAATTCTTAAAATCATCTCAGTTTACCTTGTTATTAATAAAAACAATATTTACATTATAAATGTGACAGTAACTCTATATGTCTGTATGTCTGTGCTGTCGTCGTCGCTAAACCACTGAACTGATATTTCTGAAATTAAGTTTGCGTAAAGTTAAAGACTCGAGTTAGGAAATAGAAGAAAGAACTTACAGTAGGTGTGATAATTTGTTAGCAAGTTCATTCGTGTACACATTAAAAATATTGTAAAAACATTCAACTTTACTATGTCATTTATATTTTGACAATCAACTAGGTAATTTAAGAATATGAAGGTAATTTAAAAAGGTAATGAACGCGGACATCTGGTAGCATTCTGAAACGACGTTCTCATGAGGAAAGTGTTCCCCAAAACAACGTATAACAATGGCTTACTAAAATTGTTCGTCACTACATAATATTTAATGCAACACAATCTATTGTTTAGTTTTTAACCACGCGAGCAGGCTTTTGAATTTGTAATCCTTTTAATCCGAGCCTGGAAGCTGTTTTGGACGGGCAATTTTTAACAGTTTAAATGGTCCTAGGCGATAAAAGTGGTGGTTAAGTTTTACACGCCATAATTTCGTTGCCACATTATTTCACGTGAGACTGAACTCTTAGCAAAACGCTTTATTTTTTATTGGAATGAAACCAACAAAATTTATAAGGTACCTAATAACTGACAGATCTAGGATATATTTTAGAGGCCATAATTTTATTATTGGAGTAAATAGACCCGTGAGAAAGAAGCTGAATTTTGTATTTTTTCTCACCCAATTTAGCTTTGTTTCTCACCCGACTGTATATAAAGGAGGATGATGCATTTAACGGACCTCCGTTTAAACTTCAAAAGTTATGACGACGGAACTGCTATTATTTTGTTCGGTTTTGGACACAGATACGTATATATATTTGTCTATTCTGGTTTATTTTATGGTTAATAAATATATCAAACAATATAAATTTTACCACCTCCGCACATACACACATACAAATATCTTTTGTTTGACCCAAGACCTACTAAATATTGTAAAGCGAGTGGCACATCTTAAAATGCACACAACAGGGAGACATGAATATTCTATCTTTATAAGTCTGCCCGTGCATCCATCGGTATGTACGTCTATCAAGACCTTTCAAGAAAGGCTTAAGCTGATATTTATATCAAATAAGGTGTATATCTGAAAGCACTGATAATATAATACTAGAAGTCAATGCAGTCAATCTATATAAGCTCGTGTAAGTGGCAATGGGCTGGTAGAATGTGAATTCTGAAGAACAGATGGCAGATGGGCCAGTAATGTTCTGGAGTAGACACCGCGGTTAGGAAAAGGAAGTGTTGGTCGATCATTCACTAGGTAAGAAGATTATTTCAGTGCAGTAGCTGGCCCGGGGTGGATGCGAGTAGCAGGACATCGGTCGTCTTGGCGTTCATTGGGAGAGAGAGCCAGAGCCCTTAATGTGCATATTTTCTATGGGATCGCATTAAAACTCAAACCTATTGGTACCTGCGATTGATCTAGAATCATAAAATTTGACAAGAAGTAAAGAATGCAATACAAATATAGGAATAAAAATATAGGAATAAAACTGAAAAGGCTAAATTATTAATGTGTCAATACAAATTAGTGTAGATAACATATCTCTTGTTTACACGTTATTTTGACTACTTGATGTCATGCATCAAATTTTTCAAACAACAGAACAACATCTGCTGCGGCAGCTAGTTGTCAATAATTTACGCAGCGTACGTGAGATATGGATTTATTTTGGTATTTTTTTACGTGTCGAGATCGAGACTTTATACAGAACTCGGAATAGAGAATATTCCGTAGCTTATGTCTATCACAGATACAAAAGGATTCTCATGTTCAAATTATTTTTAAAATCAGAATCAGTTTTGTAACCTTGAATTGGTTACAAAACTGATTCTAATTTTAATAAAAATATTTCTTCTGTGAACAAAAGTAAAACTCACCTTTTCATTATTTAATACATAAAAAATGCGTGAACATATCCACGCCTTTTATATCATTGTGCCCGTACTGTTGTTTTCCAAACGATTTTAACGGCATCTTACAAAACATACATAAAAATTTTAACTGTTAATAATTATATACTTTATTATACTTGAATACTATTAAAAACGCAGGCTGTTTAATTTATTTCACATATAAAAAACTACCCAATGCACGGTGCAAAAGCTTTTCATGCACAATTTTAATAAGTGTATCTACATGATGTGTGAAAACCAAAAGTCAGACATTTTGACTACTTTCAGGAACAACTAAGATAGTTTACTCAGGTACTGGTTAAAATATGAAAATGCTGAATTCACAAAATGTTACGTGGGATTCAGCTTAACGTGGGACCAGGTTCACGTAAACATGACGTGTAAAAAGACTCCAGTTCTCGGTTTTCTGGCTTCTTATGTGATATGTACCGAAATAATCTGCAACATGTTTTCATTTCGTTTTACATTTCCAAAGAGATAGAATGATATTTTATTTTTTCTGCATATAAGAATTCAAATGTGCTATAATATAAGTGGCTTGTTAAAAATAGTAGCGAGCAGGTCACATACAAATTCTTGAGCCATGACTCATTGATCGAAATGCTAGCGTGTTCAACTGAAGATTGTAAAGTCCCTGGTTGGATTGCTGGGATTGAGTCTGGATGTCGATGATACACACAGGAACCGAAGTACTTGTGCGTGGTTTGCGTGGTACGAGGTACCTTCACCCGCTCGTCGGATTTCTTCTGAGAGACGAATGCCTCGCACCCCGTCTTTACCCGGCGTCCTCTTCTTACTCTGGGTGCTGAAAAGGACCACCTCCTTTGCAGACTACGTTATGGGAGGCGAGGGTATTCCTCCTTCGACGTTCGCCGAGCCATCCAGGTGGGTATAAACCCACGGATGTGACAGGGAATAGTTCCTTGCCAGGTGCTCTAGCCGGACCCTCTCGCATATGGGAGGCAAATAGGCACGGAGCTTGTTCCGCGCCCGTCTGGGCGGTTTCCCGTAGGGATCATTCGAGCTCCCTACGCAACGCCAGCAGAGCCACGTCCTTGGTTTGGAATCAGCTTCTTGAAGTGAAAACTTTTCGGGTGGACAAAAAATATTGAACTCGCGTCACCGTCATGTGACGATGTTTGTCACCTAACGGAGCAACGTCACTACTACTACTAGGAAAGAAATGAATATGATGAAATTTTGACTTATAATAAATACGAAAGTTTGTATATATTATTTCACGTAATAATTACGAAACGCATGTGGATGAAATATTGAAGTCAAATGGATTACAATCTGATATAGCATAAAAGGTGGGCTGGTCATACACTCAGAAAAAACAGATGGCAGATGGGCCAATAAGGTTCTGGAGTGAAGGTGGCGTTTAGGATAACAAAGTCTTGGTAGACCGTTCACCAGGTGGGAAGACGATATCCATGCAGAAGCCGGTTCGGGATGGACGCGAGTAGCAGGAGATCGGTCGCCTTGGCGTTCATTGAAGGAGGCCTATGTCCAACAGTGGACCGAAAAGAGTTGTTAAGGATGACGACAATATAAAAGTACATCTCATCCTTACAAAAAAGTAACGGTTCCCTCGGATTGAATGATAACTAAATACCTAGTGAATTAATTGTTCTTATATAACTTCTCATATAATGGTAAACTAGCAATGATGATTCTGTTTGAACATACGATAATATTAAATTTGTAAAACTTTAAATTTTGTACTACGACTATAAGTAATGTTAATTCAACCAACCTCAGTTGTCAACTGTAATCATGATATTGACAACAATGATATTCATTATTAACTGGCATAATCCCGCGGTTTCACCCGCATTAGTCTGGTAATATTAGTCGCAGCATCATAGTATCTACGCGTTGAAACAAGCAAGGAATTTCTTCAGCTTTATATTACTAGTATAGATGATACATAATGTTGGTAAGCTATGATGCTTATAACGTAATATTCCAATATTATCCTCATTACAATGATGATGTAGAAGGATATTTAATTTACGTTCAATATAACATGATTATAGTAAGCGGATTGAGATAAGTCTATCGTCAATATTTATAACGGTTGGTTGGTCTAAGGCGACTTACCTTGTATTACAGGGATCGTGTGTTGCCACTTCGTTGTTTAGTTGTTAGGTAAACTTAATAATATACTATATACACCACCAAGTGGTACTAATTCTACAAGTCTTATGAGGCCAAAATTACCACCCATTACGTTATATTTTTCTTTTTTTACTTCGATAATTTCGGCCATTAAGCCGAATTTATCGAAGGCGTCATCTATAATGAGACTGGCAACTATTACTAATAAAAAATAAATCATTAATTGCAAAAATTTTTCAGTAACTTTAAAGGAAGAAACGGACCCTCATAGGATCACTTTCTTGTCCGTCCAACTAGACAGGAGCCTGGTATGTGTTAGGATCTTTTTCCTGGAAAAATATACTTCTGATTCAGTGCAATCAAAAAATACCTTCTGCCGTTTATGTGTTTATTTTCAATGGGTTTAAAATCTACAGGACACTTGCGGTTGACCTAGAGTCATAAAATTTGTCGACAAGTAAGAATTTTTAGTACAACTGTAGGTATAAATCCGAAAATGCCAGTAACAACACTATTTTAAAATATAGGTACGAGATAAGGAAGAGATTAAAATGTGATCCCTAATTTCAAAGCTACACTTCATATTACAGTAGCACTAATATTTTTTAAATCCAATGTAAACCCAACCTTATCTTGGAGACAAGCACATAAATACATTTCACGCCCCGAAAAAGGTCCCAGATGCGTATTATTCATTTTTGGAATTTTCCCATCGTTTTGTAAGGATTTATCGGACATACTGGGTCGGAATTTGCTTTAGCAACTCAAGTAATTGTCAGGTGATGTATTTACGGTTCTGGGCAGTGCAGTGATTTATTAAGAACCCTCCCTGAACAGGGCCAGGCTTTTAAGATGTTTTATATTTAGTATAAGGTATACACATCATCGTCATTGACAATACCTTCGGCTTCCATATCATTAGTATTGTGGGTATAAGCGAGCATTCGCTGCTGGTATCCCATGTGTCGCATACCTGCCAAGATACTTACATAGTCTTTCTTGTGTTGACACCTATTGCAGCTGATGTCTGTGTTAGACTCATACAATATCCAGTATGGCCATGAGATGAGGACACCTTAGGTGTGTACCTCAGTGAAGTGTTATAGCTTGCCGACGTACACATATTACTCCTCACTTAAATTCCACCTCTTGGAATGGTCACACAGCCCTCCATATGTCATCCCAATGTAACACTTCACCACATATAAGTATGTTACACCATTCGCGGGTTTCATTCCCGGTCAAGTCATGATGTATAGCTATATATATATAAATATTTATATAATAACATTTCTTAAATGTATATAGCATATTTAGTATATTTTCGTTGTCTGGTATAATAATAGAAAGAAAGATAGAAAATATACTTTTTTGAGCACACAAACATATAATCGCTACCAGATAACATTTGTTAAAAGGAAAAGAATCAAAAATTTGAGTAGGTAACATATATAACACAGATACATGACATGAAACAAACGAAAAAAATGCAATAATATTA
>JAFELO010002803.1:96371-115555 GCA_017140195.1 Eumaeus atala
AATTAGCGAGAGCACAGTTCTAAATAATGACGTTTAACTAAACTTTTTGATTAAGTTTTTCGTCGGCAAAGCATTCCATAACTTTATAACCATGGCTGTATACGACATTTTATAGAATTTAGTATTATGTACAGGCATATGTAGCAGTAGGTTATGAGTAGAACGAAGTACTTTGCGTACTGGGAGGCAGAATTCAAATTTCTCTTTTAGATATTGAATTTCAATTAGATAATATGCGTTTTGGGATCGTGTAAGATACTGAAAGGAGCTGAGCATTTAGGAGAAGTCTAATTGGAAGCCACTTGAGCGTTGAGCGAAATTCTGAAATGTGGTCATATTTGCGCACACCAAATATGAACCTAATAGCGAGATTCTGGAGACGCTCAAGCTCATTGAGCTGTTCTTCGGTCAAATTAGTGGAACAGATGTCAGCATAATCAATAATTGAGAGGAATGACGATTTAGCAGTTAAAATTTTGTTAGGAATGGGAAGCAAATATTGGCGCCGTCTAACAGAATGGCAGACAGAAGACACCTTTCTACTAACCTCTTAGAGGTGGGTGTTCCAGGTCAGGTTTACATCTATGTACACTCCGAGGTTTTTAAGGGTTGTACTAAAAGGTATAACAGTGCCATTGATGAGCACCAGAGGGATGTTAACCCAGTTAATCCGTGAGGTAAGACCTTGGCTCCCGATAATGATAGCTTGTGTTTTGATAGGATTAAGATAAAATTGGTATGGCAATAATAGTAATGTCCTAAGTACCGTACCGTATATTATATATATATTATATTGGTAATATAATAATATCATATAGAAATACATTTAATAAATATATCAATGTCCGTGACCATGACATTTGAACCGCGACCTCTGATGCCTGACAACGGTAGGGTTACCAGACCTATACTACACCTGCGCCAGTCAGTCATATATATGCGTACGTGTATGACGAGCGCTTGCAAGTTTTAACACAGAGCAAGGCCGAGTGGAGTCGTTGTTGTATGTCACGGCTTTCCCGTGGCTTCTCCACTAGTAGCAGAGCGGGAACATCGCTAGAGTCTATTAGATGTTATAGTGACTTCTTTGTTCCAGACTTCAACATAATTATCGACATTAGCCAGTAAGTGAACAGAGTATTACTGTTAACTTAGGCACTACAGATATACGGAGACATCCTCCTATTCACATTAAGAAAGGGTTTATTCTGCTGCTCGTATTGAAATTTGTCCAGCTCCATTACTAGCCTTACTACTATATTCTAGTTTCGTAATGTTATGTCTATGCGTAATATATGTAAAACGAATAAAACACACGCCCGAACGGCATGTCGTCTCTGGTTTACATTTCCAACTCTGAAACGGAACTCCCATTTCTGTTTTAAATGGAGGCAATGCGTTGGTAAACTTTTAGCTACATCATGAAAATGTTTGCAGTCACCGACGTCCGAACACGTTCGGAAACACAGGTTAAGGTAACACATACAACCTTATTCCTTTCTCCCGTTTGCCCTTTACTTATTTACCCGTAAAGAACTACTCAATAAAGCACCAAACACCACATCAGTGAAATTGAATATGCAACTTTAATACGCCGTATCTCTATGTACAATAACCAGACTTGAGATTCAAATGTTAATTATATAATTTTATTAACAGTATATTTTTTGTAGCATCTAAGATTAATCACCTCCTACCAGGTAATCGAATTTCACCAGGAATAAAATAAATCAGAATCAATAAAGCATAATTAAAAATGCCATGATCCATTTATCCCATAGCTTAGCCCCATAATCTTTGTGGGTATGTTCTAACTTCTACATTATCAAATAAAGCTAAATGCGCATAAAAAATACATCAAACCTCTTATCTTTGAGGGACGCAAAACATCAAACAGTAAGTACCTTGAAAGTTTACGAGTTATTTGCATAACAAAAGGATTTATTAAACACTACAGCCACTAAAAATATTTGATAGGCAAGTTGTTTCATGTTGGCACATACATCTTCAAGTAAGCTTTTTTGTCACTAATTATTTTAATATCTGAGGGGATCTGAGGATATCTGGACCCTAGCCATGCCTTTTACCCAAATTTAAAATATATTGGGCAATATACATCTGTCAGACTGAACAGTAGAGATTGTATGTGTACTTTTTTCATTGCCTAGCATATATTATGATCTTCAATGATGTGCTATTATGAGAGAGGGAAATTGGAATTAATTACAGCTTCTACTTTCGTCTGATTCGTTGCGGGATCCAAGGTAACTTAGCGTTCCCTCGGGTCTACTCGGGTCCATCAAAGGGCCTTTGAGGCTGTCGCAGGTGATCCATGCAACACAGGAGTAGCTGCGGCGGACAAGCCCGTTATAAAAGTGTCATCAATAAATATGGCTTATGTAATAAATTTGCAAATTTTGACTTTTATCAATGCGCTATTAAAAATATTATATCGGCACACTCAGTAATTTATAGGATATTTTAGTGAAAAGTAGTAGTGGTACTTATTTCATTACGTAAATGAGATGAGCGATTCTCATCTAATGTGATTAATATATTAATGCAGGGATGAAAATGACTCACCTGCCAATTTGAAACCATGAAAATAACCCACGTCCATGGACACCCACATAATTATAATGTCTTTCCCTTGTTCTCTCCTGCTCTCGGATGGGCTGTTACTTTACGCCGGTATCATGTAAACGAAAGGTACGAGTACCACCCCGGTCGTGCCAGCTCAACTCAGTTACAAGGCGTGGCACCTCTATTGTGCCTCATAATGAATATTCTTTTGAAACACCTTTTTCATTAGTAATAAATGAAAATTCTTGATTGGTAGTATATAGCACAGTATATCTAATTTAGGATGGCAGTGGCCACAAAATGGAGTTCTTGAGTTTTATAGTCACAGTTTTGTAGATCTGGGTATCAAATGAAATATCTAGATTAGTACTTTTTTTGTGATGAAGGGGAATGCATTTACGCATGATACCTGAGAGCCCGTGTAGACCTATGTTGGACTAGGCAAATGAGTAGCAATAACAACTAAACCCCCACGGAAGCCTTCAGCCGCTATTAATGGCGGGTCCCGTATCTGTAGGCAACAGGACCCTCCAGCGACAGGCTGGCCTCGGCGAAAAGGCCAGACTTCCCCGCCTCGGGGACTGTCCAGCTACGCTATGACCACTCCCCACGACGCCGTGTCTTGATGTTGTGGACCGGGTTCCCATCCCAAACTGAAGGCGCTGCAGATAGCGTCTTCTTCATGCCCCCATTCATCGGTCGGGGGAGGCTGCGTCGGCAGCCTCATCTCTCACCCGCTCATCGGCTTCCTTCTGGGACATGACGGTCCCGCAGAAGGGAGGACTCGTCATCTCCTGGTAGGACTCATCACTGCCGAGCATCGCTACGATGATGCTCGATTTTGACAAGACCCCTCCGACAAACGATGACAGATCGTAACGTAGCGCCGCCTATCTGAGACACACCTCAAGGGAGTGCTGGGCCGAGTCTACCTCCGCGACACAATAGTGACAATGAGTCGTCGGCTCCCTGTGGGCCGTCCTACACAGATACTCACCGAAGCAACCATGCCCGGTGAGCACCTGCGTCAGACGGAAGTCGAGGTTTTCACGCCTACGGCGCGCCGCTCAAGGACCGGGCGCAAGGCAGCCGTTATCTCTCTACCGTACAGCTGCATCGCCAGGTCCTTCCCCACCTCTGCATTAACGCCACATGCCCTAACCGGCGGACCTGCAGGATCTATTCAAGCGTGGGGTTCAGGACGAGAGCTCTCGTATCAGTGACAAACGAGCAGCTTTCGGCAAGAACCTTCGCCACGGGACTAGTAGTATATCTATCTCTTTACAATGAAGCCGTTTAAATTCAATTTTGTTTTCGGTTGTTAAAAATTTTATACCGCTGACACTAGAGCAAAGTCACATTGTTTACATGGATATTTATAAAAAAAATTGGCAAAAAAAAATATTTTAGTTACAAATGTCTATAAAAATGCTTTAATAATATGCGAATGAATTTAAAAATGCTTTTATAATATGCGAATGAATTTAAAAATGCTTTAATAATATGCGTCGACGTGCAAAATCATTCTTGCATCACATAAATCTGTACCGTACTGATTACGAACTAGGGGTTAATATTCCTTAGGCGTAAGCGCGATGATTGGACTCTACCAAGAAATACCTAACTCTACGTCACAGCGAGAACAATCACTATCGACACGAGGATTCTAAAGAAGTCTCATATCAATATAAATTGCTTTAATAAGGACAATTTTCCAAGTATTTCATAATGTTTTCATTGAAGCGACACGTACCTTCCTCGTATGTTTAGGAGATAACGGACTTGGCGCACCTGCGGAATTTAATAACATTGTAAAAATATTGCAGAGAAACTCGAAGAATTGTTCGCTTTCAACGACGCAAGGCAAAGTATCTACTTTGAACCGTATTAGAAAGAAATTTAATGGATGAAATATTATTTTATAATGATTTATGGTGAAATTTAATCCTTATTACACAAATAAGATTGCAAATTGTATAGGCGTGAAATAACATCTTAGCATTTAAGCATCAGTTGAAAGTGAATTATGTAGGCCTCTGGTCTGGAAAGATTATACACTCAGTATAACATTTCTCGTGGTTCTTGTGAGTCCCGGATTTAGCGCTTTTTACTTTTACCGGTGATTGCTTATTTTTTTTTCCTCTAATTAAAGAACTTAATCAAACAATATTATGTCACTCTGGTAAGTGCATTAATTGTTATTAGTCTTAATGACTAACAACCAAAAGTACCTAAGCCTAATTAAAGGTAACAATAATTCTTACACCTCTAACTATAGGTTTGTATTGACTGATACGATGATAAGACTATCGACAGAGTTTTACTTCCTTTGGGACCTGACGCATAAGAAAACGCGAATATCTTTGATGGAATGTGACCGAGACACAGTACAATGGTCACTGCTGTTTCTTATCTGGGAAGATTATGGTTATTAATCCATGGTATTCCGGGCAGAATAGTTTTTGCCATATAACTTTCTCTATTAAGTTTAAATCAATGTATTCATTCTATGATTTATATCATTGTTTTTAATTAATTTATTCATTTATTTGGACAACGAACAGAAACAATTACACAGTATTTAGCAATAATATGTAACAGGATAGATAAAATACAGAAAAAACCCGGAACATACATTGTTTTGATTTTTAGAACGAGAGCTTGAAGGTTATTACAAAAAATATATATTTGAGTCTCACTAAGAACGTACATAGTTATATTTTTAGAGCGAGAGCTTGAATGTTATTACAATAATTATATACAACTCGTTAACGCAACAGTGAGATTAGTCTACATATGTACTTTCCTTAGTTTATTTTTATATGGATATTGGGAGCACCATACATGTCGAATTCTTTAAAATAACAATTATTTTAGATAGACATTATGTGAAGTGGCGCATGGTGACCGGCGTAGTATTTTCTATATGAAAGAGATTTTTATAGCGAGTTAGTTTAGATGGTGCTCGAAAGTAAAGTTGTGCGAGCAGTTATGACGTACTTACTTCTGCTAAGCAGAAGCTCTTTGGAGTGATTGCATCAGTTACTAAACGTCAATCAGTAAGTGAAGTCCTGCCGTACCGGTCATTTTAAAAATTTAAGTTACTCAGGTAAATTAAGAATACTCAGGTACATTTTCTGTATCGTTTCCTAGAGTTTTCCTGTAAATATTATAGTAGGAATTCCAAATTGGTGAAATATAATCAAGATGTGGAAGCACTAAACTTTGGTAAAGGTACATGAAAGTGTCCTGGCGCTTGAAAGGTTTTGTGATGCGGCTGATGAAACCTAACATACGGTAGGATTATTTTTTGTTATGGTCAAAGCGGATGTCCAGTGTGAACGTAGTATCCAAGTATACACCCAAATCCCGAATTGATATCACAGCCTATGATTTCCTAGTGAAAATGTAGTCGGTACTATGTTTTCATTTCTTATGAAACGAATATGTTTGCTCTCAGTATACGCTAAAAACAGTTTATTTTCGATAGAATAATAGTTAAGCCCATTAAAGTCTTGTTATATCAAATATAATACTCGTAGCATTAGGATTAGTTACATTCGTATATACCTTCAAGTCGCCAGCGTACAGAAGAAAATTTGTATGTCTAAAGCAAGAAGAGATATCATTTATAAATAAGGTAAATAGCAAAGGGCCCATTATTGAGTTTTGTAGGATACCAGATGTTACAGGGGCCGGAGCGGATGCGTATGAATTCATAACAACAACCTAGATACGATTTTTTTAATATGAAGATAATTAAAGAAATGTAACCTGTATATAAAATGTTACATTCTATATTCTATGCCAACGATATGTCGCAGTCGGATCACGTTAGCCAAATGTAAAAACAGGGCTCGCGGCAGGCCTACGATTATTCGGATTGAATACGGCAGAGTGAAATTCTCTTATTCTATAAAGCTGCCCTTATTGAACTACCCTTATTTTAACACTCGCAGCATTGTTTGATATGAAAACAAAAATGGCGTTTGGCTATTGTCGAATTCAGAGATATAAAAAATATGGCCTGGTAGGTGCGTAGCACCCACCTTGATCTTCGTGGCCTTCAGTGAGGCTAAGCTTCTGCCGCCATGTTTAAGAACATCTCCTAATGACAATCCAATTTTCTTTTGAAAATTTCTAGCCGTAACAATTCACCTTATAAGCGGTGAATTGTATAACACGACTACGTCATATGTATGACGATGGCCACTCAAGCCAGACCACCCGTTCATAACATTCAATACCAGAATGCGAACCTACACTACAACTTGACCAACTGGGCCATATATGTCAATGTAAGTGAAGGTCTAGCGAGACTCCAGCACCGTGTAGGCAGCTAGTGTATAGCTTTTTAATATTATTCCCACATTACAAGTCAAAGAAGTCTAGAAGATACTGTATGAAATGTCACCTGTAATAGATGCAAAGGCCAATGAATGAATGAATGAACTGCAAGTATGTTATAATCAAATGTGAACTAATGATCCAACGCCAAGACTTTCAATCTCCGTACACTCGTATTCAAATTGATCGTCTACTGCACAAAAGGCATTAAGCAGTCCGCTGCTTAATTCCTTTTAAGTAACTTCATCCTATACTCTGGTATAGGATGAAGTATCTAGGTCTGCTACTACTCCGAAAAACCCCTGAATGTTATAAAATATGTCTAATATCTCGTAGGCGCCTTTGAAGGGCCGCAGTTATATTGCAATCAAGATGAGAAACTGGCATTTCTTATGAGTTATTTGGCGCAAATGTTACAAAAGGAATTTAATGATAATATTTTCATTGAAATTTCACGAAAATAAATCTTCTGTTAGACTTTCATTACAATTTCATTGCTAAAAGTTTACTCTGTGGCCTAGTACAATGGGCATTGTACATTTTTTTTAATAAATATTTAAATTTTTTGATGATCTAGGCTTGGTTTCGTCATCACTGGCATAACGGTGTCTGTCAGCCTTTACCTATACTCTATAGTTTTCCTTGCATTTATGCCATGGTTATTTATTGGGAATATTGAAACTTCGCTACTATAGTATTAATCTAATGCTTTTATTGCTTGATAGCTATGAGTTCTTATAAGTGGGGTTTGTTTTGACAATTTCACTTGACACATTTGACATTAACCAGTTTAGAAAAAAGATTGAAATTACTTTAGCGTTGATGGCTATTCTATTGTGTTCCGTGCGGTTTGTGAGTAGCTGTACGGTTAAGTCCAAAGTAGGAATTACGTAAAGATAAATGGGGACAACGTGTTTTCATTCAAACATCTAAGTTAAATGGGTCAAGTATAAGATTTTTAGTAATATGACTATCTCTTAATAAAAATCTTCTTTGCAGCCGCATTCGGCCGGCATGACCGACGGGTGAGAGGGACACCTCTCGCTCACATGATGCCACCTTAAAGTGACAGCTATGCTGTGGCCATTGGAGGAGAGGAGTAAAAGAGAACAACGCATCTGCACGACAACAATCATTTGGACGTCCATGGGCGTCGGTAGTCGTCGAAAGGTTCCGGGTGCCCCCTATACCATCCATTCTACCTAAAAAAAATAAAAACATTAGATATTGTAACATGACTTATGCCTGTATTTACTCGTGATGTATTCTTATCCACGACGTGGTCACGTATTCGACTCTCCGTTATGAGATTGAATATTTATTTTCCATTACACTATTTATATTTATTAAATGTTTCATAACACTTTCACTAATTCTATTACGGTCCATTCAACACTTCAACTTTTTCACCTCTCGATCTTTCAGCGCCACTTTCTCATTACATTTTAGTTGCCTTTACCTTAGCAGGCATGGTCTCCATTGAAAGTTACAATGATAATATATTTTTGTTTTTGTTGTTGTTTTTTTCTTAAATAATATACAGCATTTTGTTGTAAATAATATACCGCAGAACTATAAGACAAATTCTTCAACCAATGCCTTCTCCCCGTGATGTCCTACGGGACCGAAACATGGCCTCTTAATTTAGGACTGGTGCGCAAGTTTGCCGTAGCTCACCGGGCTATTGAACGTGCTATCTTGAGTGTTCCACTGTCCGACAGAATTCGTAAGTAAGTCATAAGGCAGGGAACTAAAGTATCCGATATCACTCGACGAATAGGTTCGTTGAAGTGGCGATGGGCTTCTCACACGCTCAGAAGAACAGATGGCAGATGGGCCAGGAAGGATCTGGAGTGAAGGATGATGATGATGATGACATAATATGCGGTTTTTCCTAAATCGAGAGGAATACGTAAATCCTACTTTAAATGACTTTCGAGGAGGAAAAAATTACGCAAATCTTTACAAATGTTAGTTGTTCGTGTCAGGGGAATTTGAGGAAGTGGTTTCGGAAAATGAATGGACCATTAGGGAGATGTTATTAAATATAACTTGAATCTTTATCGACGAATGACCTTTCTTAATTGTACCGACGTATTTTAAATATAAATATCGATAATAAATTCAAAAAGCCAGAATATTTGTCATTCCTTCTGAGGCAGTATTATTTTATTTGTAGCTAAATATACATGTATACCAAATTTCAGGCTAATAGAATTAGTTGTGAACTTTGCATTAATCGATCAGCCAGTCAATCAGCAAAAGCGTGTTACATAATTACCAACATAGATAAGCGATGAACAAATGCTCATTTTACCCTTTATGGGGGGGTACTACTGACGCAGACATGCCCATAGCTTCCTTTTTAATGTTAAACTAAATGTATTAACAAACTACTATTTATATCTAATGCTATTTCATTAAGCTTAAGTCTCCTAAATATTACAAAATAAAATTAAAATAAATAAACGGAATACACACAGATACTTCGCGGTCATACGTGGCGAGCCTTCGGGACTCTTACAAAACAACTGAAACGCTACTATTACTATTATTGTTGGATCGACGGTGTTATTTTAACGAGTCCCACCCCTTCCCCGGTCATGTCAACTCACTCTTGAAATACTTAATCGGGGTATTCTCTGGTAAAATATTATGAACTCGCGTTTGCAAACTTGTAAAACATTGTAAGCGTAGAGGTACATTGAATGGTATCTTTCAGGGCTAGCATGCTACGGTATATTCAGTCTTCTTCTCTAATAAATTTCAAATAATCACTGGCCATCCGTTTACCGTGGAATAACATTACATTTCTTTCTAACTTATTTATATTCTATTTATACTTATTCCTCATAGTTTTATGCCCATATGATAATGAGATTTATTCAATTAACTTTATATGAGCATAAAAACAATAGCATTACTTATTTAACATATCTGGAGCGTAAGTGTTACTGTACTGAACCACACATCAAATAGATATTTAATGTATATGTAGTTACAGTTTACAATATCAAGTACATGACAACATGATGCAGCACGTAGCTCGTGGCAGCGAACTTGTGTGCTACGTATACGAATTTTAATGCAGTTTTAAGCCGTCACTTCTACTGTAGACTTCTTCTAATTACTATGCGAAGCTCTCAATTTCATTTCTTCTTGTAGTCTTATTGAATAATTTACATAAAAGGCACCCTCTCTCTCTGTCTCTCGCACCCTCTCCCTCTCTCTCTCTCTCTTTCTCTCGGACTCTTTTGTGTCGAAAAACATCTGGTTGTAAAGTGAAAAGCTCCGTAGATATCTTGATTAATTATCACGGCAATAGGAACAGGGTGAATAATGACGACTCAAAAACATTGGAATTGTATCACGTGCTTTGAATAAATTCCAAAATATACGCCGCATTCATTAATTTGTGTATTGTACGAAGAAACATAGACGTTTATTGTTAACTTTACCTTGTTTTGTTATTAACTAACGATCTGCCCCGGGTTCACTTGTGAATTATGAGTACACAGTATACAAATATATACTAGATCCTTCTTGGTGTCAGGAATAGACCTACCAGTGGTATAATATAGAAGACACTGTTCTTGTTCTCGAACTAGAGCACTACAGCTTATTATTTTAGGTCTTGTATATAGAATTTCCAGCTTAATTTGACTCTCTTCTATCATCTGATTAAGCCAACATTTCGTATACATATTTTAAGATATTAATTTAAAATATTTACATATTTTTGGCATAAATACAAAACAACATAAGTGTGAAAGAATGTTTGATAAGAAAATTAAAACGGGTGGGATTTTTTATATTGAGTAGTCCTGTCGTGCTTTTTAACATCTTGAAATTATTCTTCTGATATTTATTTTTTAGTCCATACGCTTATTTCAAACAAATAGTAGTCAAAATAGACAACGGTCACTAGCATGTTAATCACAGTTAGACGTGAGAAGATAAGATAAATTAAAATCGCAAGAATATCGCGTTTAAAAAATCTTATTCAACGAAATATTACACTCTCCGTTAATATTTATTCCGCGTACATTCCTGATACTTATATTTTACATATTTCGGCATCTCTGTTAAATCGAACGCTCCACAAAATACGAGGGGTGCATTAAATGTTGGCGTCTCTGGAATATTTGAATATCGAATGTACGTTTAAAAATCAATTTGTATAATTTCTCGCTGTGCAGATTTCCAATTATGTTAACAAATATAATTTATAGCGTCCCTTTACAAGGCTTTCGTTTTACGTTAATTTATCAATAATGTTTTATCATTTGTATTGTGTTCTTAGGACATGGATTTCGAAGTAATCGTGTCCTTGATTGCTCTGATGACTGTCCGAAATACTCGTCATATTTTTGCACTTTAAGTATATTTTGTAGTTATCTAACGGGTTTTAACACGACTCTTAAAATACTTATTGCAAATTACTGGCCAAGTTTTTGTAAATACCTTGCTCGACGTTTCGACCGGGTTACACCAGCCACAACTACTAAGAAAATAACCAAGAAATGTGTAACAAACGTTTAAGTATATTTCTGAATATTTCCTCTAATATATGACATTATGTAGCCTAAACGTCCCTTTTCTTATAAGTTATAAAAAAATATTTTACTCAATAAATTACAACTACTTTTTCGCATTTTATCTCGGCGGATTTTTAATCAACAAAAGTAGCCCGACATTTCAGTAGCTTTACTGCAATCAGTGTCGCGGGTGGACTGAGATGACAGAGGTCCAGATGCCACAAGTTATAGAAAGTACCCGAAGAATTGTAAATATTGAGATGTTCCGATTAGCGCAAACAACACATATTACACACCTTGCTGTCTTGAGGTGTTATGTTTAGTATTTTATAGATTATATTTATGACTTGGTTATTCCCAAGCATGGGAAAAGAGCAATCCTTTAATCATTTTATCAATTTGAACATGATATAATGATTTAAAAATTTAAGACGATTATTTGTACTTACCTTCCCTTGTGATATCTATGTATGTAGCCACCATATTTCGTTAACTCGTTTTATGAAGTTGATTTGCGCACGTTTGGGGTAAGACAAGGGATAAAAATGTCCTTGTCATCTATACTTAACACTATGTCTGCTAGACCTGTTTGTATGTGATCTATTTTCAAAAGGCCTACTAAACGGATTTTCATGCGGTTTTCACGAATGGATAGACTTTTATTGTAGAATTCGATACAATGCGCCACTATTAGTCATATGCCAAGCCGGGATAGATCGCTACTTAATTGTATTATAATTTAACACTAGTTAAATTCTCGGACGAAGCCCGTTTATTATTTCTTATAATTAATAGTCTTCTAGAAACTTCTCCAGCAGGCCCAGTTTTGACGCAACCTATGTATTACCCACAACCTATGTATATCCACGAAACATTATTCAAGATTATGCGATGCACGTCATAATGAATACGCCAATATGTAAAATACAATTAGGCATCGTAGTGTCAATATCATAAACTCTTAGTATATTGAAGTGCCTGTGTCATTGGCCGCACATGCCGAAGAGCATATAACCGGCCACGAAAGCTCATTACGGTATCTGTTAGTGATGTTTATGACTGGATCCACGTTGCAGACGCCTACAGAATTGCTTATCCAAGTAATAATAATACCGGTACATCGTGTTGGTTGTAACATGCTGTACCCATTTTTATATCCTTATGATGCATTTGAAGGTAAATGAGGCACATTAATTATGCGGATGCATAATTCATACGCCGATGCGTTGTCCTTTTTTGCTACTCACAACAAGAGCGAGATGCTTCTCGGTACGCCTCCACGTTCGTGCGGACCCAATCCCGCTGTAATGCAGCATGGCTATCTCTAATGGAACTTACCCATTCATATCTTATGTTTCGTTGGCCTAGAGTATAGTAAGACCTTGTGGCTGACTACCGCGTGGTCTACTGTGGCATGCTTGATCACTGTCATGAGGTCTTCGGTTCGAGGCCCAGGCCAGACCAAAATGTCATCGAGATTTATCAATTACTAATACAGTCCGAATTCGGCGATGTTACACGCCTCGTCGAATAGCACGTCTAGCCGTCGGTCCTGCGCCTGATTTCTCTCCGGTCGTGTCCAATTGGCGTCCCATCGGAATTATAGATATAGAGATGGCCACCGTGGATGTAATTCGAATATAACGACATTGTTATTATTATTATTATTATTAAGATGTACATTACCAATTTTTTATGTAAAAGCCACACCACAAAGTGGGAAGGCAGTACAATTTTTGATTCGTAGACAGCACCACAACAAATGAGATTTGCTTTCAACAAACGGCATTGTAAATTCAACCTCGTCTCTTTGGAATGTGTTTACAAGATAATATCGTGCCACTGTTTCTCTGGTTCAAAGAGAACAGTGATGAATTACTGATGTAACATGGATTTAACCAGGGTGTAAAACTATTATTGTGCAGCGTCTACTGTCACAAGTAAATTTAAAATAACTATGCACTTTTAGTACAAATAAGAGAAAACGATGCCTTTTTGAATTACTTGAAATATTATTTTATTATTCAATAAATGTGATGGTGACTAGATGCAGTATGTTGTCTACAATAGAAAAGATCGAACAATAGAAAGTTACTAAAAATTAAGGGTGCAAGTAAGTACACTTTATAATAATTATAATTATTATAAAGTGTAATTAAGGCTTGTTTAACCTTATAATTATATATAATACTTTCATGTGAATGTTGGTATGTTAATATTATACATGTATTTGTTATTCCTTCAGGCAAAAAGTTTTGAAAACAGATTTGAATGAAATTTGACAATAGATATCATAGATTACATATCGCCTGAAATAAATACCACTTTACATAAAAACGGAATGGTTCCTTTAAGATAGGTTTAATAGTAATAATCATAATATCTGTGGAATTATGACACCACGTTGGCCCAGTCCTGTGGTAAGTACCATAAGGACTTGTGTTTCAGATACTAGCCAACGAAAATATATTTAATATTGTTATAAATTTAAGAAATTTTATATATAATACGTAGATAAACATCCGTGACCTAGGGTGTTTCGAACCCGCGACCTATGGCGTAACACGCGGTCTAACCGCCACGTTACCACCTTTTTTTTCTTTGTTTGCTTTTTTTGCTGACGCAGGGAAATGCATTTACGCGCCTTCACTGGACCTAGGTGGGACCCAGTGGTGTGTGGGGCACACGGCACATTATAAATAGTGCCGAGTACCCACAGAAATCACCGCGGGTGCCACCAGTGCCTCCTTGGGTGAGTTGGCCCGGAAAAACAAATCATCAGGGCACCTCAACGGCCACGTTAATAGAATCGTAATAGAAGTGAAACCGTGGAGCTAGTTTTAACTACAAACTACATTTCGACTAAAGTGGCGAGATCCCGGATTTATCTTCGTGTCGGGGTAGAACCAAAAGTAAATGAGATATTGTTTCTAATAACAGTGAAGTTGACGGTGCTACATCCCCGTATCTCAGGAGAGCTCGTTAATGGTCGGTCACGCTCTGACTTCTCTCCGGTAATGTCAGACCGCCGTCCCATCAGAATGGGTGAATGAGGGAAATAAGGGCCATCGTAGCCGAATGTCACCTAGAAGGTCGTTATTATTATTTGACAAATTTCTTAAAATATAATAATTCTTATTTAACATATAAACTTTGTTACTTCAATAAATAAGTTAATAAATGCATATTGTATAAAACAGTAACACAGCCTTAATACAGTGTCCGCTTGTTTCAGATTACATATGCTTCCAGCACAGAAGAATTACCAGGTATGCATCAAAACGAAGAAATGACCAATAATATAGCAAAATGGCTCACAAATGTTGGGAAACATGGCTGAGGACCTCAATACTAATCTACGTCGTCACCACGACAGTTGCCGACTTTACTACAGAATGCCAGCGGCCTTGTGACTGTAGGTGGCAGTCTGGTAACAAAGCGGCAATCTGTTCAAATTCTAGCCTAAATATCGTTCCAGCAAATCTAAGTAGCGATATACAAATTTTAGACTTATCAAATAATAATTTAAAAAATCTACACGAAGAAGCATTTCAAAGGGTAGGCTTAAGCAACTTAAAGAAACTGTTCTTAAGAGAGTCTAATATTGAAGTAGTACATAAATCTGCATTCGTTACATTAGCAATTATGATAGAATTAGATTTATCTAAAAACAAAATACGTCACCTCCACCCAGACACGTTCAGGAGCACTGAGAAGCTAAGACTAATAAACTTGAACAATAACTTCATAGACAAGTTAGAGGATGGTCAATTCCGCAATTTGAAGTTCCTTCAGAAAGTCGAGGTGAGCAATAATAGGATCATACGGATCGGCACGAAGACGTTTGTCAATTTGCCCCAGTTAAAGATATTGAGAATCGATGGCAACAATTTGAATCATATAAAGCCAGAAACTTTGATGGCGCTGGGAAATTTATCTGGCTTAGATCTGCACAACAATCCGTGGCGTTGCGATTGTAACTTGCAAACGTTCAGGGATTGGGTAATCAGCCACAATCTGTATACGCCTCCAACTTCGTGCGCGGAGCCCGCTTCAGTTCGATCGAAGCTTTGGAACGAATTAGACTCTTCAAACTTTGCTTGTCGGCCTACTATACTGGAACCTCTGCCGGATTCAACTGTAAAAAGTTACGACGAAAATGTTACGCTCGTTTGTAAAGTTGTGGGAAATCCTACACCAGAAGTTGTTTGGCGATATAACAATCGAGTAATAGAAACGCGTTCGTTCGGCGAAATAAGATACGTCACCAATGAAAATAATATGGACCTTATACGTTGGGTAAATCTCACTATTATTAACGCGAGGTATAGTGATAGAGGAAACTATACATGTGTCGCAGACAACCCTGGTGGAAATGACGAGAAGACACTAATATTAGTTCTTTCTAAATATAGTGGTATGGGAACTCTGCTCGGTCTAGACTCGGATACTTTTGCAATTGTTATAGGATGTTTGACATCAATATTTGTAATATTTGGAGTTGTATTTGGGATTTGCTATTTCATAACGCATAACGCTGATTTGAAGAGATTAATTAAAAACGATACACGTTCATCTAACGGAGAAATTCTCATAGAAGCGTCAGTAGCTTCTGAAGCAGATAAGAGCTATAAACTTGATGTTAATCCGGTTTCGAAGCCGCCAAGGAAGTATGAACCGGCGAGTGTCACGAGCGCTGCTACGGAGTTGGCCGAACTCAACAAGACCCTGCTGAATAATGAAACTGTTTTAGGTAGGTTCCGTATTATCTATTTTATAGCGGTTGAAATAAACAGTTTGTAGTATGAAACTACCAAGAAATCATAAACATTGGCTAACCTAGTGGTTATTGATGCTGTCACCCCATCTCAAATTATCATTGGAACTCTGAAAAACCTCACGAAACTCATGTTTCGTACCTGCTATACTTTCATAAGTATAGCAGGTTTTCACGCCGGAATTATGAGAGATGGATGTGCCTGGTCAAGCCGGGCTGATCTGGCCGCTATGAAGTAACTTGTATTTTATAGTTCAGGGACACAAACGAGAAATCCGACCCTTTTATTGACTACCGACGCCTACCTGACTACCGATAGACATCGCCTATAGACATAGACACATTATCATTTACGAATTATCATTGGAAAGTTTTTCCAATAATATTTAGTCTATACGTCCTACTCCTCCTTTTCTTTCAGTTTTTCATAATATCAATGGGTTCGTAGTAGATCCCGCTGTCGATGCTGGTGACACAGAAGCAGCAGAGCCGGAAATTGGGCCAATCCCTTAAAAAAATCCGCATTATTATCACGCAGAAGCGTTGCCCTCCTTTACACCTCCCTTCTAATGGGCACATAATACAAGTACCATAATATTACCCATTTATAATTACGAGATTGTGACTGTGATCGAGTATACTCATCTCACCCTCGTTAAAACAAAATTTAAAGCAAACTTGTCTATTATAATAACATTTCCACGCTAAAATGCCATATTTTACTCGTAATTTCAATATAGCTGGTGAAATATTTTCATAGAAACATTTTAACATTGTCGTGCTTTGAACCATAAATTTTAACGAGACTTCCAGTCTTTTGCGAAGAAATCTACTAACAATGCAATAGAGTTGCTGCCAAATTTTTAAATATAAAAGAGTTACAATTTGTCTTGCCAAAAACCTTATATAAGCGTGAAAAAAGGGACCTCTGTCTCTTTAATTCCTTCACTGATCTCTAAATAATAGAACATACAAATGCTAAATATTGTAGAATTTTATATACCTATTAGTAAGTTTTTACTAATAGAATTAGCTCTTAAATGTATCGCGTGGAATAAATTTATAAACATCGTCTTTCTTATGTCGTGTCATTTTTGACCTTGGTCTAAGGTTTTTAACGCTTTATAACGTTTATTACGATCGTTATACAGGGTTTAAAATGCCATGAAACGTATAAGGACAGTTTTTAGGGTGAAGTTTATAATATTAGTTCAAATATTCTTTCTGATCTGAAATAATTGTGTGATAACGTTAGCATTATGGTATACTTGAAATATATATTTGAGAATAATTGTAATGATTAATTATAATCATTCTGAAATGTATATTTTACGTAGACGCTACGCTTGTTTAGCTTCTCATGTCAGGACTATAGCTGAACCGTTTGTCGATTTATTTGAGATTTAGACACTAAATGTTATAATTCTATTGAAGTCCTATTGTAATGTCATAATTCTATTTTTAACAAAAACATGTTCATTTCGAGTCTCTATACCTAATGCTATTAGATTTTTTTAATTAGTTAGTTCAAATTGGAATACGACAAAATAAATAAAGTACTTAATGTAAATACTGATTATATACAACATATTTTTTTGTAATGATTGACTGCAACTATAAAGTAATAGAATTAGGACTGCTCTTAATAGCATTTTTATCAAAAAAATAATGTAATCGGTAATTACTGCAAGAAATATTCGTGGGTATATCAACATCAATCACCATCACCATCATATACACATATTGAAATTACTCAAATCACAACGTCTGTTCTATACAAACCTGCATAAATGTATATTTCTCCCATAATGAAGTATAAGTAACATTCCCCTATATTTTCTCTGGTCACACATTGTCAAGAGTATTTTATCATCCACGTCGCCACGTACTGAGCAAATTACAGAAAGCACTCGAATTGTGGCAGACATTTGTTATTCACAAAGGCAACAGAACACGCCGTACCCTTTTCTTCATGTGTAACAGGGACACCTTTTCTTTAGAATAAAACTTATTTACGACTTTGAGTGAGCAATCTTGTGATTACTTTCGAAAAAACTGAACATAATTAAAATAAAACACAAGAGCGTAAACATTTTTGTAAATTAATATGATCTGGAGGTATAATATGCATTTAAACACAAGCTTAGGTTTCGTTTTTGAAACAAATTAAATAACGATATAACTGGATAAACTTAATTTAAACTTTGTAATAAATTTTCATAACATGACAAAATACAGTTTGTCTTAATAATTTTATGGCACTGCGTACCCCGCCTTAGTACCAAAGTAATGAATTGATAAGTTACCATTTCTCACTTTAATTTATAGCAACTAGCTTAACAACTTTCTATATCACATAAACACATGCGTAATTGGTTTGTAATGTTATCTACTAATTAAAACAGTTTGTAACTTTGTTTCATCATCATTATCAGCTCCTATCGGTCCATTGCACGACATAGGCCTCTTTCAATTAACGCCAAGACGGCGGATGTCCTGCTACTCGCATCCACCCTGGACCTGTTACTACACGGAGATGGTCTTATCACCTGGTGAACGTCGACCAACACTTCATTTTCCTGAACCCGGCCTCCACTCCAAAACCTTACTGGCCCATCTACCATCGGTTCTTCTGGGTGTGTGACGATTGTCGCTTCAGCGAGCTTATTCGTCGCGTGATATGGGATACTTTAGTTCTCTGCCTTATGACTTCGTTACAAATTCTGTCGGACAGAGAAACACCCAACACAGGGGACATTCAATAGCCCGCTGAGCTACCGCAAACTTGCGGACCAGTCCTACATTAAGAGGCCATGTTTCAGTACCGTAGGTCATCACGGGGTAAACGCATTGGTTGAATGCTTTTGTCTTTAAGCACTACGGTACACCGCAGAACTTTGTTTAATATGGTAAATATGCCTAAAAATTCCCCCCCCCCC
>JAFELO010002803.1:115583-146972 GCA_017140195.1 Eumaeus atala
GTACACTGGGCTTCTGGAAACTGAAACTCTCAAACTGTATTAGTTGCGAGACCATGGAAATTACATAGTGGAGGTATCACGCGAGTGTGAAATACTTCTCCGATCGTGCCGACACAATTCGGCTGTAATGTAACGTGGTACTCTTTTACAATTTTTTTTATATTGAATAGGGTGCAAACGAACAATCGAAGTCTTTACGACTGCCGACGCACGTGAACATCCAAATAATTCCTTTCCCAGCCCCCAATGGGCCACCGGCTACTCACAAACCGCACGAAACGCGACATTGAAGATGTCACTTTACGGCGGTATTGTGAGATATAGAGAATAAAAATACCCAATAAAAATTTTAATAAAAAGGTGAATAATTAGGATAGTCGGTTTGTTTGATGTAGTAGATACCGTACCAATATTATCATTATTTGGAGAAATTTAATAATAGAAACTGCATTTACTTTTTCTAGCCGCCAAGGAAGATCGACTGCAAGAAGTGGAGCTCCCAAAGGATTTAAATGAAATCAGCCTCGGAGGTACATCGCAAGACACACAAGCTTACCCTCCGGACTTACTCGCGTTCCCTCTACGCAGCACAAGTCAAATATCACCAGCGAGTGCAACCTCTTCGGGAAATGATCGGAGTCACTCAACAAAAGTAGACAGTCCAAAATCCCCAAATTATAGAATATCTCCTGTAACCCCAATACTGTATAGCAAATTTCAAAACACCAACTACCAAAACGTACCCTTTTTAAATACAAAAGGCTACGCCACTTTGCCTAGAAGGCCTAGGTCTAGCTTTCCAGACACGTCTCTGTTGCCTCCAATTTATTCGTCAATAAATGGAGTTATACCTTATTATGATACTTTTAACATGAAACTGTTCGGGCACGGTGGAAACTATTATAGCATCAATAAAAGTGAAATGGATTTAGGTCCGACGAGTAAGTCTAGTTTTCTAGATGCATCTGATGATTTGGAACCAGCACCGTCACCAGCGCCCGGCACGCCTCACGCCAATATACCTAGGAATAGCCTAAGTTCACCCAACATTCATAATCAATTATTGATGACTCAGACGTCAAATGGGAAAAGATTTGGTGAGCAGAAGCCGTTAACAGTGAGATTAGCTGAGAATAATTTCCTCTTGAAAACATCGAGCACAGACTTGAAATCGTTCTTGGGAAGTGTTTCTAGTAGTTCACAGGGACGGTCGCGAGCAGTAACAGTCCCTTATAAAACGAAACGAAACGCAATGGACATTAAGGAACAATTCTTAAACGCAATAGAAAACGCTACTCAAGTATAGTCTTATGAGTAGGTAACTAACATGTCGTGTAATACAATAAATATTATATATATTGTTATAGAATAAATAATTTATGTTCCGTAAGAAAATTAATATAATGTGTACATTATTATGAATATATTGTTGAACGGAATTTGGCAAACTAACGGTCGTGTGTCTAGACATTGTGTGGGGTGTAATGCTGTACAACTATTTCCTTCCTATGATTTCGAAAAAATCAAAGTTGCATATTATTAAACGTCACAAATAATCTTCCTTGTAATTATGGTCAAGACTAAGTTAAATTGCGAGCTTCTTATAATGTGTCTATATTTGATTTTTCATATATATATGGTGTCACTACTGATGCTAATTACACGCGAAGTCAATAGCCATTACATAACGGTAGTACCATGTAGCGAGTGTACAGGCCCGATTTGACTGCTGAGAAGCAATGACATTTGAAAATTATTAAACACTTAGATCATCTGTAATAATTTATATTTCATCAACCTTTCTTATAATTAACACATACCCATTTCATAAAATGGTTTATCATTCGTTATTTTATTATTGATTATAGGCAATGAAATGTCCCTTCTAATATTCCACCCCAACCATAATTCACGATTGTAATTATTCATTATTTTCCGTTTGTGCCGTTTTTAATTAATAATTGTTGTCGTCGCGTTAATTTATTAACAAGAGGACAAAAAATAAGGAAGGTGGCTTACCTTTTACTTGTGTTAATTTATTTATTTACTACGCATTTTACGAGCCATTGATCGATGAATTAGTAACAACATAATATTTAAATGTAGTATGTTATTCAACATATAACTGCTCGTTTTCTTGAATATGAATAACAAGCACTAGTATTTGATAATTGAAAATGACTAAAGTGATGTTTAAAGACACAAATATACGTCGCTTTGAAAATTAAAAATGAATGCTGAGATTCATTGTCATACGTGTGGGGACTTTCAATGTATGACGTTCGTAGTCGTCCTTATAATGAACTTTGAATTATGTACCAAAGTTTATTATGAGCTCATAAAACGACAACAATTAGAGTTAACTAGAGACACTGCACAGGTAAAACAAAAAATATGAATTAGAATATTTTAAAAAAGTTCGTACACTTTCACATAAATATTAGAATAACATATTTTCAAATTTAGTATAATGCAAAACTTAATTATTTTTATTACTATAAAACTACTTTTATGGATTTTATCGCGGTTAAAAGTACCCGAAGAATTATAATTTTAGTTGTTCCGATTAACGCAAATATTACTTATTATATCTTGCTGTCTTGTAAAGTTTCTGAAACTTCAGGTAGTTTTATTGTAATGACTAACATTCTCGCAAACTTAAAACATCATTAAATATTTTTTATTCTTTACCTGTTCGTAGTTAAATGAGTTAGGAAAAAAATATTATAAAAAAGGGAAAATTACATTCAAAAAATATTTAATGGTACACATTAGAATTTTTAAATTTTTTTAGAATAAATAAATACATGAAAATAAAGACATATGCAATGTTAAAAAAGATGTAGAATATTCAACAAATATTTAATTTGAATTCTAGATTTCCAAGTATTTACTTGTAATATAATATTATTCCAAACATTTAAGTACACAGAAGGCATTCTAGTAAACAGTTGTTATTATTTTAATTTTCTAGCGTGTTTAGTTTGGCACTTTATTTTGCCACGAGATTAACTATCCTATTAGAATATTAGTTATCTACAGGTTTGAGAAATTAGCACTAAAGAAAGAAAGAAAGAAACATTAATATCAGTAGTCCCTGTAACATACAAAAGTATTGTCTTGTAAACATTACAGCTGAACAAAATATGTGAGTACTTTACTACGTACGTACTTTAACGGCCGGTTTTAGAAGTTTATATAAAGTCACAGTTAACACTTGAATAAAAAAATAATATTATATACTTTTTTCGCAAATAATTTATTTTTCACTTTACATTTACCGGTAGTAAATGTAAAGTGACAAATACTTTATTTGTGACAAATATATACTTTATATAAATTTATTTATTAATTCAAGTGTTAACATGAATTTCCACCATGAAGTGACAATACATTCAATAAGCTATATAAAGAAAGTCTCATTTAATCTAAGAAGTTACATAAACTAGAAATTTCGGTGCACGGGTTCCAGTTAGAAGTAATAACATTTGGCAATTAAACAAATAGCATTATGCAGTACTATTCTTAACCTACCACAAAAATGCTTCTAACATTTGTGGTAGCAAATATAAAATCGCTAATTGACACTTTAATAATATTCTATGAAACGGCCCTAAAAGTTATCAAACGAACATTGTATATTTGTGCTTGGTTGTATTAGTAGTTACGAATTAAAACATCAAATACACTTGAGAATTTATTACTTTATAACATAAATTCAATAGTTGTCAAATACGACCGATCGCTTCAACGATTGAACAGTGAATGCCTCTTCGGCCTAATTGTTAAATGTCATCGACTAACTTTTTTTCGCCGCCTGGCGGTCATTCAGGCAACTAACTATACTCACGACCGTTTTTCATCCGACAATCAGTCAAACAATTATTACCACACAATTAAAAAAGAATTACACTTTTAAAACAAATCAAATAGATTTAACAACAGTCATAAATAAGTATCAAATTATTAATTGGATTGAAATAATAAATACTTCTTTACTAACCTAAAATATAAAATTAGAAGGAATTCAATAATATAAATATAATAATTAAGCTCAAAATAATAAATAAGCTAACAACTCTGCCATCCTACTTGTCGCGAGTCCCATCGCTACTGACGCCAGGTATACATTAAGCAGTTGTACCGAAAAATAGTGCAGGTATACAGTTTATTTAGAAATCTAGTAGTAGGACCAACTAATAGTAGTGTAGTAGTTACATAAAATGATATTCTTTAAGGTAATATCGTATTTAACATTTTATTAAACCAGTCAGTAATCAATTGACAACAGAAGTAACAAGTACATGTTCAAATATTATTTTGAATTTTGTATATTTTAATTACATAATTAGTAAATGCGAAATGATTTGACTAAATTAACCATGCAATTTACTAACATAAAATAACATTAAAATTAAAATTATTACATAATGTTTTTTAAAAGCTTTTACCTGAAGTACATATTTTAATCATCATTGTTTTGTTTTGACTTTATTTCAATTTATATAATCACTCCTGTTTATCACGAGAAAAACTTTCATCTTCATCATCATTCTCACTATTGAAGTTTCTATCAAAAATTAACCATGGCTGAATTTTATCAACAGCTACAATATTTTCGTAACGTCGTCCATGTTTTTTGTATTTATTTACAAGTTTTTTGTGATTTTCCCTCATGCGATACTTGTCTCTACACGTACCAGGGCACCAGCTTTATACACAGTGCCTGGTTTACGGTTTTTATTAAATCTTTGAGTACCTTTTATCTGTTGATTTATTATTTTCTCATTTACTTGAGACGAACATCATTTAAATTATCCGAACTAGTAAAATGAAGAGTGTCCTAAACAGAATTTAATATAACCTGCGAATAGTTAGTGATATTAAAACCAAAAAACAACTCTGACGGAGATTTTCGTGTAGTTTTACGTGTTGCAGCGTTAAGGCTAATTTGAACTTGTGCGGCATATTCGTTCCAGTTGCTTTCGTTGTCTCCCTGAGATGAAGTAGATAGAGCGTTAAGGGTTGTTCTATTAAATCTTCCGACCTGACCATTATCCCGTTGTGTAGAGACTGCATTTTTAATACGTATGCAGCATCTGCATGAACTAATAAAATATTTGAAAGTCTCACTCGTGAAACTACTATCTTTACCTGTTATTAATCCGGTGGGAGCTCCAAGATAGCTAATGTGGTCTTGGAGAACTTTAATAGTTGAAATGGATTTCGTATTCTTAACAGGGGTTATGTTTACGTTCTTTGTGAAACCATCAACGATTACAAGAAGATAGCAATTACCTTTCTTACTTCTTACAAAATGGCCTAAATGGTCAGCGTGAATTGTGTAAAGAAATGCTAATTTTCTTTATAAGATGTACCTAATTCCCCTTCGCGTCTTCCCCCGGGTATTTTATGGTGAGCATATTTCAAGCAGGATGTGACATATGTCATTCAAAACCGCCGCATTTTATTAAACCAATAATGTTTTTGAATTCGTTGCAACGTTTTATCAAATCCACAATGACCGACATCAACGTGGTTCTTCCGCCAGCGAACACTTTAAGGTACTAACCATTTCAGTTCGTCACCAACAATGCGATAAATACGACCATTTTTTAATTTATATCTTTTATAAAAGTCAGTAACCTGCTCACTTGTCGGATCACAGAGAATTTTTTTTTCGTTTTTACTTCATCGTCCGCACATTAAACGGTAACAATGCAATTTGTTCTATTTCTTCAACGGCAAGTACATCTAGAATATGAGATTTTGATACATTATCGTCGACCGATTACGACTAAGCGCATCCGCATGTAACATACGTGAGCCGGGACGGTAGTCAATAGTAATAAATAGCAGTTAAACTCCTGTGGTAACCCACCACCAGGCGACTCTTGGAATCACGTCACGTTTGGTATTAACCAATATACATTGGTATAGCGGAAGGCATTATAGTCTGTAAATATTTTAAACGAGATTCCTACTTAATACACTCTGAAACGGTTCAATGATGCTATAATTGCGAGGGTCTCCAACTCGTTTGAGTGAAGCTTCCGTTCGTCAGTCGTAGTCATGCGACTAAAATAGGATACAGGCTGGAACATTCCACTTAATATGTGATTGAATAAATATTCCAGCAATACCCTCTTTACAGACATCTGTGTGTAGTTGTGTTTCAGAGTTACGATCATATAGTGCCAACATTGGTCTCCGTGTTAGCAGAGACTTTATATTATCAAATGCATGTTTTTGATTTTTTTTCAATGCCCATACAGAGTCCTTCCTTAACAAATCCATTAAAGGAGACATTATAAGAGCATAAACTTTGAGAAATCGTCTAAAGAACCCAGACAACCCAAGAAATTTCCTAACTTCTCGTTGATTCCTTGGTACGGGAAATTTGGAGACAGCATCAGTTGTTCTAGATCCTGGACGAATACCTTCTACACTGAACTCAAGCCCGAGAAAATCGATTTGGCTTTGTAAGAACCGACACTTGGTCAATTTCAGTGTAAGGCTCCCTTCTTTAAGCAACCGTGAAATCTTCCAACCTTTGTAATCCCAGACTACCATTTCTCACTGGAATTAAAATTGATGTCTTAAGTTTACGCGAATATTAGTCATTACATTGTAATGGAATGTCTTAAGTTTACACGAATGTTAGTCGTTTTATTGTATTGGAATTAAAGTATCGTCCATGTATATGATAACGTATTTAATTTTAGCTTCAGAAATTATTTTATTTATTGTCCTTTGAAACACCGAACTAGTCCAAATGGCATCCGATTTTAATAGAAATGTTCGTCAGGGGTTACAAAGGCGGGACTTTTCTGAAATAGGGATCTGGTAATACCCTGAATCAAAATCTAACGAAGCGAATAAAGTGTTACCAGAAAGTTGATCTAAATTATCTTCTACACGGTGTCCTCTACCCCGTAATGATGTTACTTCGGTTTACGATTTAATATCAACGCATAATCGTTTTTCGCCGGTTGTTTTTTTTGGAATAAGACTATAGGACTCGCATATGGCGAGGAAGACTTATACTCCCGATACTTGCTACTTGTTAGAAATTGGGTTCAGGAAATGATTGATCATTTCCTGAACCAAATTTCAAAGAAGCAGTCTTTTTGCGTAAAACAAGTGATAAGGACGGTACACTACATAGTGAGAATCTTCAAGCTCTATATGCATTTCTGTAACCTTGGTAAGAAACAGTCATTATACCTAGATAGAAGTTGTTGAAGCTCTATGCGTGCAATGTTATCTATATTATTCCCACAGTTAACATTTTCATCGACCTGTTCAAGCGTGGCACTATTAGGATGTTTAACAACGGCACGCGTCACAAGGAATCCTTTTGGGATATTACGATTTTTCCGGACATGTTTAAGAAAAACATACTACAACCGTGATTAACGACGTACTGTTCGGGAAGCCGATAATATTCCTTACCTTCCGGGCTTCGCAGAGATTCTGAAACAAGCGCAATTCCCGAGACAAGAGATTATACAGGAACTGGTGTTAGAATGTTGTGCTCCAAATTGATTTCACCACTTACCCTAAAATGCAACTTTTTTTTACGGGCAATACTACTGATAAGAATTTCTTTTGGGTTTACATTTATTACCACCTCTGGTTTTTTAGTAACAGATTGCCTTGGTAATACTGGTTGCTGAATCACGAAGTCCTCTACTACATATAAATTAATTATTTCGAAAATACCTTGAACTTCTACTCTACTAGTTACAACGCCGATCGGGTGACACTAAATTGCCCCCTATACCTCTCAATACTGGCAGATTCTCGGACTGTCAGATTAAATGTCAACATTCAAATCTGTAACAGTGCATAATTTTATAAGCGAACCTAACGTAAATCTACGTGACCCTTGATAGTCGTATCATTTAACTTTGATGTCTATCATATATTTATTGTTAGAATCATTCATATACAACTTAACTACTTGTTACTCTTGTCGTTCTTTGACTTGTTCACCGTCCTTCTCTTTTGATCTATTCAACTTCTTAAAACGATGATTTCCAAGATGTCCCATCTTATCGCCATAAGTACACTTAGCAGTAGGTTTATCGCATTTAGAGCGTGACCTATACCGTTACAATTTTAACATCTTAGGGTATTCTCTCTAGCGATATTTGCCCTTGTGGAAAGGTTTCTACGATCATTCCGATGCTGTGAAAAAACTTGGTGGTCCCTACTTTGTCAAAATTTTACGGTTTTAAAATACCTAAGAACTTTTTCAGGTTGCGAAAATTGGGCTGTTTGACTGCTCTATCCCCTACACCATATAAAGTACAATATACCGCTTCTTGCTGTATATTTTGCACCCATTTAACGAATTGACCTTCGCATAATAATAATGTTCGCCATATCGAGCCCTTTTGGATAACAGAAGCTGTGCTTTATATTATTCACTCCAAGAAAGTAAAAGTGATGGTAAATCTTGGTACCAGGTATTAGTAACGCCAGTTAGTTTTTGAAGTGCATAATGAGTGGTTTCCCTGCCGTACCACTGATAAATAGTAGAGCATTTTTCTACTTTGATAAGTCAAGTCAAGACAGTTTGTTCCTTACACTTTCTATCAAAATTTAATTTAGATTTATCGGAATTTTTAAATTGTTTCAAGATATCAAGAAATTTATCTAAAATAATCCCATCATTAAAATGATTAAATTTTGGGTATTTACCAGTACCGTGATATCGATCATGCACATCTTCAAATGATGAACTGCATCGACGTCTGCGGCTACACCTCGTTGAACTCGGTCTGCGGTAGATCATAACTTTTATCACGACCCCAACCCTGTGACCTGGATACTCCTAAGTTTTAATCTATACCACGCCCATGTGACCCGGGTACTCGTGTTTTATCATTACTATCTGCAATACCATGCCACTGTGACCTGGGAACTCGTGGCTCCTCATTATTATCAGCAATACCACGACCCTGTGTCCTGGGTACACTTGGCTCGCCATTATTTTCTGCAATACCGCGGCCCTGTGACCTGGGCACACGTGGGTCGCCATTATCTGGACTCTGTAACCTGGGCGCTTCCGTATCATCATCTTAACACCAGGACCCAGGTCCAAGGATGCCCAGATCACAGCCTGGGCATCCTTGGTTCATCATGGTTAATACGTCAATCCTGTGACCTGGGACTTTCTGAGTCGTCATAAGTAGTATTAGACCAGGGCGCTCCAGAATGATTCGATTCCAAATCTGAAACTTTGAACATCAAGCTAGGAATCACATTTGATATGACTTAACAATACAAATATCCGAAACAACATTCCGATTAGGGATGCCCGATCCGGTACATCGACATAGCTCTATACAATATGTCTATATTTCATTCGACACTACTGCCATACATCGCATCGTGTCAAAATATCACATCGTACCAAAATGATATTTTAAACCTAATGATATTAGGAATCACTCGAAACTGTAAAAATAACAATTTCAGCAAAAAGCCAATGAGTATAATCAAAATATGTTTTGATTTGTGGGTGGAATTAAATTCATACATATATATTGCGATAACAATCTAATGGTACTAAAGTTCATTAATATGAATGTTAAAGCAACTTCTACAATACTTATAATATTAAGATTGTGTATACCTCATTTATTTATTCTTTATGTACATAATAATAATTAACACTAAATTATAATCTAATCTCTTTTGTTTCTTTTCGAAGATTAATAGGTATTTTTTTCATTATTATTTTTATTCTACATGCTATCGACAATGACTTTAGCATGGATACAAAGGGATGCAATAATGTTGTTGATACGAATGTTTACAATAAAATATTGGTATTGTAAACGTACATAAAATGGTACAAGCAATTTTTTGGAGTTTCTATATCACTTTCGGTAATTATAGGTAGTTTATATAATTTTATGAATATATAAAAAAAATACGTTACATAGGACTTACGAGTATTCATCTCCAGATTGTCCCGGTAAAATGCACGACCTGCCCCTATAAATCTCAGATATAACAATTAATTATTAATACGGAATAAACAGCTTTGAGTACATAATTTTTAATTGTTCCTTAATATAAACGAACTAATGAAGAAAAAAAATGAACAAAATATATATAGTCATTTTTTCTTACGTTTATGTGGGGCGTGGCAAAAATCCTATTGATTTCTACGATCCCTACTTCTGAAGTTATTAGCAGTTTCGAAGTAAAACGCTAAGTACACTTGAGGTTTTATTACTTTATAACATAAATACAAAAGTTGTAGGTATACGACCGATCACTTCAATGATTGAACACCGAATGTCTCTTCGGCCTAATTGTTGAATGTCATGGCCAAATTTTTTCCTCCGCCTGTCGGTCATTCAGTTAAGAAACTATAATCACGACTATTTTGTATTCAACAATCAGTCAAACAATTATTACCACACAATTAAAAATTAATTACACTTTCAAAACAAATCAAAGAATAGATTTAACAACAATTATTAATTGCATTGAAATAATAAATACTTCCTTATTAACCTAAAATATAAAATTGGAAACAATTCACTAATATATAATAATTAAGCTAAAAATAATAAATAAGCTAACGGTTGTAACATCATCTGATGTTCCTTTAACAATTTTGAGGACATACAACGTACACAATGTATTCATAGTATTGATGTCTTAAGTTTACGCGAATGTTAGATATTACAATAAAACTGCTTTTACATGATAAAATCTGTAAAAGTAGTTTTATTGTAACATAGTAATAATAATAATGACGACTATTGTACAATTATTGTAAAATACATGAATAGAAATTAGCGTACTTTATTTAATTATTCACTGTGAATTAACTTATATAATGTAGTTAAATGCATTTTTAAATCATTCGATCAATCGCGATCACATTGTTCATAATTATGATTCCTTGTAAAGAGAATAATATAATATCATAGATTGCATAATTAAATAGGTTTATAGAATAATAAATAACTATTATATTATGAGATATTGGATAGATATACCTATACAAGACAGGTTTAATATTGTATAAAATGTAAATATATTGTAATGATATATGGTGACTGTATATTTGAGAATTGACCAATATAATGGGATGACATCATTAAAAACTATGCAAATTTAAAATAATGACTTTTATTAATTAGTTACCTACACTATACTAGCTGGAAATATTGGTTAATTACTAACTGTTCAAAAGGAAGCCATATTCAGGAACATGGCATCTGTGGTCATAATGATATTCATGCCAGATATTGCCCTATATTTTTAACCCTATAATATCTAGCGCTTGGATTATTTTGCTGACTACCGGGGCCCATAAATTCTGTACATTTAAATAATGTTTGGATACGTAGCTCTGGTTTAATCAACCCTCCCGGCTGCCCAACCAGACTTTCACAAACTGCACGAAATGCCATACAATGGTCTTCAATTTAAGCCGCCAATTTTACATGAGCGAGAGATACCCCCCCAGATCGTTGGCCAATTCAATATCAAGGATGGTGGAGCACAAGACACTGAATACCAGTATTCCTCATTGCTTTAGGTATTTCTTTTTTTTAGTTTCATACATTTCAATTAAACGGCCAATGAAAAATGCCAAAAACCTGATGGTAATTGTTGGACTATGCTGGAATCTCACAAACTGTATCCTACTGTTTCTGCATCTTAGTCGTTTCTCTAAAAATAGGATGCTGAGAGTGGAAATAAGCGCAAAAAAATTGATACAACTTACTCTGTGTTTATTATTTATAAAAAAAAAATAGAACATAGATAACAATAATTATAGACGTTCAACAAACAAATAAAATTTATAATTTCAGTCACTTAATCTTCAGTCCGGGAAATATAAATCTGAGGACAAAGTGTTTAACGATAAGGGACATTTGCGGGGTTGAAGAATGAACGAATGGCTTTGCTAATTTGGTTTGTGCGATTCCGTCCCTCATTCGAGGTGTTGAAAATGAGATTGAATTAGGCAACCATTGTTTTAGGACTTAAATCGCATTTGTTCCGGAATTAGGTGAGCTCACAAAAGACTGTTGTTTCGCTAACCGTTGACAATTTAGATTATTATTGTTTTAAATGGATTTATGTACTGTCTGATTCTGGCATGTTCTAAGAGATACTCCAAAGGAAAATGTCTCTCGTGTAATATACGGAAAGTGACAGCTATTCCGTCCCATTTCGTGCGGCTTATTAATCTTGCGAATTGGGAGAAATCTTATCAGAGGAACATCCATGTGCTTAAAATATATAGCAATTTTACTGTAAAAGAAATCAAAAGATCATCGTGAGATGTAATCGTATAAAAAATATTTTGACAAATTAAGATATATGAAAAGATTGACAATAATATCAATGAAAATGTGAATTCACTTGGTACAGATATATAAATATTGATGTAACACAGTAGGCCACTGTGTCAATACCACATACTCAGTGTATGAACCACATACTGAAGTATGATATTTTCAATGTTGTTATTTTTATCCGTGTATTTTTTTACACAAAGGCTATATGATACATGTCAGTCACGCTTAAAACATTCTAACTAGACGTGGATTATATCATTATTATAAGAGGACTGCAGAAAAATACATTTTTTTTCCACAAAAATATGATATTATTTTATCCAGTAAGACACAAAATGTGTTTATATTTTTAGCACATTCAAGAAATTGTAACGTGCCTCTGACAGCAAAGTGACAGACAATTTTGATAAAGCAATCTTTGAAACATGATAGGAGTTTATTTTGTATAGGATCAAATACGAGTGTTTATTCTATAAACGATGCTTCGAATATATTAAATAAAATAATATTGTAATACTACGTCGGAACATGTAATTATAATATGATGGAAAATAATATTTAACTCCAGCTTTAATATAAAGAGTTTTGAGTTGAGTTTCATTTGCGTCGAGTGTGCATGGCTTGCCTGTAACTTATTATGAGACTTGATAATAGTGGCATAACCTCTTACGCCCCCAATGAGTCGATAGTTAAGTGGTAATTAGTATTTTATAATTACTAATTACTATTCAGCTTAAAGAAAGTTTAAGATTAGTAAATGTTAATTGTTATGATAAAATCTTTGTTTTCTTGTTAATTCAATTATTATTTGTAATCAAGTATTTGAATTGTGTAGGCCATTAGGATTTACTATTAAGTACATAGGTACTACTCTTTGAAATATTAAATGAAACTGTATAAATAATTCATGTACACACTACTTGGGTAGTTACATTAATGACTTTCCTTGCTGCGATCCACTCTTCTAAAAGCCCCGCCGTGCTGGTAATTAATTACCCTTTCCTTTATAAAACCCTGTTGTAAGTAGCCTTCCTGTGCGTATTTTTATCAACCATAAACTGACTTTGACAAAATATACTACACGTTTCATCGTAACAGTTTCCTTACTAAATTACGAACAGACCCGGTCCAACAGTCGGTCATATGAGGCTGACGGTTTTTTTCTCTGATATTTTCTTACGTTTACGCTAATGGTAAACGTTACAATAATACTTCTTCAATGGGTTTTACCACGGTTTGTTTAGTATTTTACAATCCCGACATTTCAGAAGCTTTACAACTACCATGGTTACTTATAGTCAGTATATGTACTAAGATGACAGATACTCATACATACATAAAATCTTCAGGTACTTTTACTTATTTATGACATGAGAACATTTGTGATCTCCGTCTACCCGTGACAGTGGTAGCTGCAAAGTTGCTGTAACGTCGGGATCGTAAAATACTTAATAAACCGCGATAAAATCCTTTTTTTTATATTTCATAAAAAGCTGTTTTTGTTCAATTAATAACTCAATTAAAAAATGAAAAGTTAAACAATCAAAACCGTTCATGGCCTACAGACTCCTTAATACCAGAGGGTTTGTAGGTGTACTTCGGCATGAGTAAGCTCTTAACTACTGAAGGTTAGGAGCCAGCTCCTCATATCGCTCGTTGTTCCACAACACGCGAAACTTCGAACTACTTTCGGGATACTTAACGGTTATGAAGGACTCGCAGCAACCGAAGTCACTGAATACCTGCTATGCCACCAATAGCCTTCCCTCTTGTACGCTTAAGGGCAGAGCCAGGTTAGCATAAGTGTAGAACTGCGCTTTTACCTGCTACCATGTCAATCACAATCAATTGCACAAGTAAATATATGTCGTACCTCATCACGTATCTTAGATATTCAACTTTTCAGAACTTAACTAACGTACATGTTAGATTGGAAAGTAACTAGAGCTAATGGTTCTTTAGAGGTTTTTTTTTACGAAAGTACCGAAGAAACCATTAGTATTGCATACACGGATGCAACTCTTGCGCAATATAAGCAAGAACAGTGTTTAAGTAGTGAATATTAATTTCTGAAATAAAAGGCGTAGCAGCGTGATACAAACCTCACGCCTTAGGCCGTGCTGCGCTCAAAGGATGCAAGAGCGTGACACGTACGAGACTCCAGCACAATTAACTCGCGACGTGAAGGCGTAATCCTTTGCATGTTCCGTAATGAGAACGTGACACTACAACACAAGCTTTTGCTGAGGTAGTATTACTTTAATTACCAACAACAAGGCTTTTATTAGTCTTGTATATAAAAATCTGGTCACACAGACGTGGTTCGAACTCCTCCGGTATGAATTTGACACGAGCCCCGCAAGGGGCCTGGGTAAGCTAGATCGAAGCTTTGCCTGTCTAATAGCAGGTTCATCCGCGTTCCGTTAATTCGGAACGGTCCTTAGGCTTGGCTATGCCGGTGAGAAGCACCCCCTACAGTCGTTTGCCACCGCCCCGCTGAGATCGAACCTAGGCGATTTGCCCGTACCGGGTGAGATCACCGGTTGCCCGGTGAAAGCCCAGCAGATGACGGCCTAGGTCGATGTTTCCTCACGCAAGGGTTAATGGACTTCACGGCTGAGTGGTTGGATAAGAGAGAAGACAGAGAAAAGAGAAATAGCTGTATGGCGAGAGAGAGTGGGACGAGACGTGTTTGAAGGGTCAAACACGCCTGTATGGGAAGTGAATGAACGGCGAGATCACTGGTATTCACGAACACTACTATTATAGGAGTGCAGTGTTACCGGCGATATCTCTTCGCAATGGCGCTAGTAGGGAGATCATATAGATGCACCGAACAGGTGTGGAAGCATTAAAACTTTACGGAAAGAAAGAATCGCGGTGAGGAGTGGGCATCCGCTGTTAATTGCGGTGAGAAATTCGATTATCAATGAACTGGCCTGTGACCAAAGTTTGGGGTCAGACGATCGTCCTCGCGTGCCCCACGTTGGCGGGGGTGGGCGGAGGCATACTCACTCGGTTGGCGAATAGGTCACATCTTTTCACCAGTTGCGGTCGGAGCGGTTGGCGGTGGTGCGCGGCAGGTTGAGCGGTGGACCGGCTGAGCTGGCGGCGGCGCCGCTTGCTCAGCGGGCAAAGGCGGGGCGACAATCTGGGTACCGCCCGCCATCTCGTCGTCGGAGTCCATTGGCGTGGCGGTTTCAAGGGTTCGTTCGGTTTCCATCTTCTCTACTTCCTCCGTAACTTCGCCGGTTGCGGGCCTCGAGGGATGGGGGTGTTCGAGGCCGCCATCAGCATGTGCGATGAAGGCGGTGGTAGTTCCACATGGAGCGCGCGTGAGCGCAATAGCCCCCGCGCGGTGATTACTTGCTTCACGACGGCACGTACACCGGGCATGAGCGGCTATGGGGCGCCCGAGCAATTGGCGCACATTGCTGGATCCGATGTCGAATGTGGGGAGTCCCGTGCGGCATGGCAGTGTGCGCTTGAGTGCCGGAATTGTTGGCACCTATGGCACTGCGCGGACCCCTTGTGGCCGCGCCATGCTGAAATGATCACTCCGGGGATATTAAGGAACTCCAAGATTTCCCTTTCAGGGTGGTCATGAAGATGCACACCGGTCTCCCCGTCCTGGCGTGGATCTGGCGGACGAACTGGGGGTCAAAACCGTGCCACTCCAGCTCCACCGTGATGTCCTCTGGACTCGTATTTTAAAGTAGGCGTCTTGTGGCCACCTTGACAGCCTCCTCTGACGGCAGTGACTATGAGAACCACGCGCGACGCCTTGTGTACGCTCCAGCTCGCAAAGGTGGCGCTGTATTAGCGATACTTGTCGGCCTCGCGTGGTGTGAATCTCACGCCTTTCCCCGCTGGGCGCGCGTTTGGTGTACGGCCGAGGCACTTGCGCAACTCCGCGAAGTGTACCACCCAATCTGACAGACGATCAACTACCAATGGCGGGTAGCGCCGTGACTTCTAGGGCGGGCGTGGTTCGGCGGCTGCGACAGCAATATCTCCCGTCTCGATCTCGGTCGGTGAGGTGGGTCGGGACGATATGGGCATAGAATATTTCTCCATAGGCGTCTGTGCGGCTGTGGCCACGAATGAACGGGCCGCAGGCGCCTGTTGGGAAGAAGATGTCGATGCGATTGCAGAAGTTCATGCGATTGCAGCCAAGTCTACATACCGTTATGTGTATGGCTCCGGCTCAGGAGGTGTGCGCTTCGCGGCGGTCTTGAGATGTGGATCTAGCGGCGCAGGGCGAACTCCTCCAGAACGGCTCATCAACTTTTATGAGAGGCCTTCTTTTCTTTCTCTCTCTTTCAGAACTTTAACCTTCATTGCTGAAGGCACCCGTCCTGGAAAGCCTTCAGGGTTTTACAGTTTAATTTATAATTCTGTAAAAGGAAATAACAATGGGGGTTAAAGGGTCTGTTAAAAGTTTGATCAGACTTTTGAATACATTTATTTAATGATGGTCTCGCCATATTCACAATCAAGAGCAGTCTTAAGATAATGCAAGGAACAAACAATGGAATCAATACAGTTTTTAAAAATGTTTAGTAAAAATTTAGGAAACGAATTGTTATCCGAGACTTCCTGCTGCAACCCGAAGAACGCTCCTTTCTATATTTTATTATAAATTCATCAATCGTTCTTCAATTCTTAAGTTCAATAGTTGAAGATTATATTGACATCATATGTTCATATAAAACCCCACTGATAAATAAAAAAATAAAGTGTAGAGCGCTGAAAAGGAGCACACTACAAATAAGATCCCGTCCCGTTCTCATGGCTACCTCAGCCAACTAAAATCAAGCAATATACATATTCTGTTACAATAACATATAACTTAGCACCGAATTTTCACACGTGGCATATACTATTCAAACAAACACATTAATGATACGGTCTATCAAATTAATACCCATACCAAATATCAAAAAATATCAAAATACACACATAAGAGAATTAAGACATTTTAACATCAATATAGATTTTTCGAAACATAAGATAATAAACATATCGTCGGCAAGAAATCATGAAATCACCCTTTTATATGAAATATAAATACAACTTAACAGCGCTGGTATTTCGCATTCGTGGCATCCTGGCAGGAAAATACAGGTTCCCGGATGGAAAAGAAAAAATCTTTTTCACTATCATATTTTAAGAAACCATTCCACCTCGTAGAGCAAAAAGAAACGTGTCATCTCTTCGACCCCAAGCACACATTTAGTCTAACATTCAAAAATGCACATCTTTAGTCTAACATTATAAAATGTTTAAGTAGCAAAAATATAATTGCTATAAGGGAGACAATTACGAGTCGCCTAAATTTATAGTATACACAGTATACTATAAATATAGGCAGTATATACACAGATGCGTTTCCCTCATTTAGCCTAACCAATACTAAAAGTTGGGACAAACAAGCAATCGGGGCCTTTCAACAACTACCGACGCCCATGAACATCTGAAAAATTATGCTGATGCGCTGCCCTCCTTTTCAACCCCCCCAATTGGCCACCTGCTGCTCACAAGCCGCACGAAACGCAACATCGTAGGTGTACATTACGGCGGTTTCAAATGTGCCAGAGGTACCTCCCCGGTGCTGCAGGCCCAATTCCGTTGCATAGGAGGATGTATTGTCTGGCACTACCTCCTCCTATGCAGCATGCACTACCTCTTACCTCTTACAGGTAATTAAACTTATATGAACATATATAGACTGTGAGAGCTTTCGCATATGCGTAAGTTACAATTATGAGTATTTAACAACGCTTTTTGTTATCGATAGTGTATCAGTGCAATTGTGACCAGAATCGAAAGAAACGGACGAAATCCTTCAATCAATTTCACATGTGTTTTGGGGTCAGCTCATCGTTCTTCACTTTCTATAGGCTACACACGAATTGCAGGAAACGCGCAATCTATTTTGAAGCGGTATAATTTGAACGAGAGGTACCTCCCCAATCGTGTGAGCTCAGTTTAGCTGCAATGCAGCAGTTCCTCTATCATATCTGTGGACTTCTACGTAATTTATGGCTTGATATTAGATGCATTTTCTTTTTGCGCTTACAAAGTGAATGAATCGTGCTATGGACGCCAGCGGCTCGCAGTAAAATATATTATTTTGTTTTTCAACGTAAACTTTTGTTCAATAGATTTTGGCGTAAGTTGGAAGTGGATTATTGTCAAAACTACACTAAATCAGAACTAAACGAAATTGATATGGCGGATTTTGGAGCCGCATAACATTGTAAAAATTATATTTTGAAACTTAAATATTTTATAAAAAATGTATCTGTCATCTTTGAATGTAAGGCTTAATGTGCTCCGTGTTGAAAAAATGTCACTCCTTTTTGTTTTGGCGATGGCGAGGATGGATATAATTGCGTTGGCTGACGCTATCTGCCATCGCCAAACTATAATTAAATAGTTTTTTTCTCTTCAGCCAAGAACCTACATATTCGTGTCGTCATATTTCATTAAAGGGGTGAGTTTATGATTTCTTACCGACGCCATGTTTCATTGTTGTTTTGGTCTTAAATTATATTAACAGTATATATATTGCCTGATTTTAGATGCCTGCGGGAGCCTCGGACAACTGCCAGATAAGACTTCATATCCTCACCTTTTTGCTAACGAATATCAAAAACTGTTTTAATTCCATTGTTGTTCCTGTACTATTTTAAGTCTGTCCTGGATTATGAATGTGGAATGGGAAGACCCATTGAATAAATGTATATAAAAGTTTAACTAAATTTTTGTAGTCTCTTTACCCCCCTTGTGGACCCCTTTATAGAATCTTATAGAATTTAACATAAATTGTCACAACATGCTCATTACTAAACATGTTTCCGTGACTATTAATCTATCCGTGACGTAAGAACAAAGGGAAGTTTTTTGGAACAATAAATAAACAAGGAAACGCCGCGTTTAGGTCACGCAGTTCCATTTATAACTTTATTATATTTAGAACGACTACGTAATCAGTACCACCATCATCTACTTTCCTGTAGCATGGAGACAGAAGGGGCAGATGGAGCCACTTGGTGACTACCAACTTATTACTTTTATTTATACTTCGTATTATTGTAATTTTTCTTTAATTTACAAAAGTTTTAAAACGGCAGGAAAATGCGAGGAAAAAGGGAACACAATTTACAACTGGACGATAACGTTAAAGATTTGTGATAAGACTCTTTGTAGGAGTGAACTGGCCAGGACTAAGTTCGACCGCTTGTGATGAAGCAATCGCGTCGTCGATCCGAGTAGCAGATGCCCGGCTGTCTTTGTGAACAACAAAAGAGGTATATACAGTTAATTTATTTTATATAAGTGTTATGGAACGATAAAATCATGAAACGAAGAGCAAGCACACACATGACGTTTGAAACGAGAGCTTTGGTATCCGTGTTTTATTTGTATAGATTGGAGATAAAGCTAGTGCTATAAAACGTCTTTTTTTCGTGACGAAGGATCTTTACGCATGAAACCTGGGAGCCCGGGTAGACCCCCTGACCAATGTTGGACTCGACAATTGGGTAGCAATTACAACTAAACCCCTACGGGAGCCTCAGCCGCTATTAATAGAGGGTCCCGGATCTGCAGATAACAGGATCCCTCCAGTGACAGGCTGGTCTCGACGAAAAGGCCAGACTTCACCTCCTCAGGGACTGTTCCGCTACGCTATTACCAGTCCCCATGATGCCGTGTCATGATGTTGTGGACCGGGTTCCCGTCCCGGCCCGACACGGAACACAGGGGTGCTACTGAAGGTGTTGTAGATAGCACCTCCTTCGTACCTCCATTCATTGTAGGCGGGGGGAAGTCGCGTTGGCAGGATCCTCTCTCACCCGCTCGTCAGCTTCCTTCTGGGTCATGACGGCCTCGCAGAAGGAAACCATCGCTTGGTAGGACTCGTCGCTGCCGAGCATCGCTGCGATGATGCTCGACTTCCACAAGTCCCCTCCGACTACTGATGTCAGATCGCGACGCAGCGCCGTCCATCTCAGGCGCACCACGAGGGTGTGCTGGGCCGAGTCCACCGCCGCGTCACAATCATGACAATGAGTCGACGCCTTCCTGTGGGCCGTACGACACAGGTACTCACCGAAACAACCATGCTCGTTGGAGCTAAAAAAACGCCTTGTACTAACTTACTCTAACCCGACTCATATATCCCTTCTTTTGTAATATTAATAATGTCGGCCACAGCCGGGATTCCAGCCACGGTAGTATCTCTATAAATGTAAATTCAAAACCTATAAACATTAAGCTTACTACGTAAATAACACTATCAACGTAGACTACCGACCTATTACCGACAGCTTGGCTCTCGCCACGGTATCCATCAACCAACCAATCTGCCACCCAAAGCAGAATAGTACTCTACAACCAGCTACTCGGAGCCAGCTACCGCATCCACCATAAAAAGTAGGCAGCAACCTTCACATCGTGTCCTGAGAAACGCGAAACCGGCATGCGAAGTTTCATCACCGTGCTTATCTGCGTACTGTGAGTCCTTAGTCATTGTTATAAACCAAGGTTGTACAATACATTGTTTTAATTTTAATATTTTATTCTATATCGATGGCGAATTCAGAAAAATTACAATTAGATATACAAATGTAGGATAGCTCTAAACCACCGACTCCATTTCCTGCACCTACACCTAATCGTGCGACAAGGTCGTCGCCCTTAATAGTAGAAATGGACTTTACCACATTGTTTAAATTCATTAAACCCTTCGATGGAAGTAGGGACACCATTAGTTCCTTTTTAGTTAATTTAATAACGCCTATGAGCTTGCCAGTTAGTTACAGAAGCCTATTCTATTTAAATACATAATTAGCCAACTGAGCGGTAAAGCGGAAGTAGCCTGCTCAATTAAAGAATTCCCGAACTGTGACCAGTTAAAAGACTTTCTAAAGAAGCAATTCAGTAACCGCAAACACTACGCCCACTTACTCACAGAATTACAGGAGAGTAAACAAGAGGCATTAGACAGTGTAAGCCAATTTGCTCGAGTTGAAACATTGTTGTCACAACTTTTAGTAGATGTGTCAACATGCACATCTAAAGCTAAGGAATTGCCTGGCCGCGCGGTGGCTATGGATGGCTTAGCTCTCCATCATTTTCTCATGTGAAGGTCACCAAAGAACCTAAATGAGGCGATTAAGCTGGCCATATCGGAAGAACGTATTCATCAGATTTTATATAAGAAAGCACCAAACGAAACCAAGCCCAATAATTCTATCAGAAATAATAATAATAATAGACCGGGTCCTTCACGACCTAGCATAAATCCGGGCATTAACACCAACACATCTACTCACAACACAAGGCCATCTAATTCGTAAATGTCACAATCCTGTAGATACTGTAAAATGCCGGGCCATGAAAACTGTAACAAACGAGAGTATTAAGATATCACAACCCACACAATTTAATTCTCAGACTAGACATCCTGCGAGGGTGAACTATTTAGCAGATACTCTCGAAAAAGATTATGAACAGCAAGATGAAGCAGACATTGCAGTAGATGACAGCAATGATAATTTAAACGCTTAGATGTCCCGTATAGGTATCGCACGGAGCAGGTTCCTCTCGCTCAAAGCGATATCATGATCAATCGATCATCATTATCCCTAGTAGAACCACACCACAGGGTAACCAGCCCCAAAAGGGAGGTCTCATCTCGCATAACATTAGGACCACACCACAGGGTAACCGGCCCCAAAAGGGTAGTCTCGTCGCATGTGACACATCAACGTTTCTAAATCAAGAATCCAATCTTAAAATCTATGAAATCAATATAGATACGTCTAAGCGATTACTACCTCATAGCCTGTTACAAAGTAATGTATCCGACATCCCTCTTTCACTCCTAGTAGACTCAGGGTCCTCTATAAGCCTGCTTAAATTATCCTACATTTCTAAAACTCTAAAGCTCATAAGAGAATCAGTCAAAATAAAGGAATAGACCCAGGCGATGAGCCCATATTAACTGAGGGCCATTTCCAACTTAAAATAGAACTAAAAGAAAGTAAACACATAAAGTATAAATTCCATGTCATAAAAGAAATTAATTTACAATACGACGGCATCATTGGTTCCGATTTTCTAACAGACCACGGCTGTACAATTGATTACACCAAGGATACTCTTAAAATAGGTAATATAAATATTCAGTTACATTTTATTAATCCTTCCTACGTCGTCCCGCCTCGCTCAGAAACAGTTATTGAATGTTCCGTAAAAAATGATGGCCTAAAAGAAGGTATAACCCTGGACCAACACATTACCGATCACCTATTAGTATCCAATTGTATAGTGAAAGTTAAAGACAATGACAGAATTAACCTTACTGTAGATAAGACTTCAGAATTTCCTATTAATTTGAATCTAAATTTAAACCTATAGCTAAACCTTTACATCCGACATCGTTTGAAATAAATCTAAACACTTGAAATTCCACTGACAGAGCTAATACAGTTATACAATCCTTGAGATTAGACCATTTGAACACGGGGGAATCTGGCGCTTTTATAGATGTGTACTCTGACGTTTTTCCGGAAGACCGCCACTATTGTAGTTCCATCCTAAATCACAAAATTAGAACAACTACTGATAACCCTATATATACCAAGTCTTATAGATTCCCAGAATGCCACAAAAAGGAAGTGGAAACTCAAATAAGCAAAATGCTCAAACAGAATATAATTGAACCTTCGATCTCACCCTGGAGTTCTCCAATCTGGATAGTCCCTAAGAAGTTAGATACCTTAGGTCAAAGGAAATGGCGCGTAGTCATTGACTATCGTGAACTCAACGATATAACTATAGGAGAAACCTACCCGATTCCTCAAATTTCGGAAATCCTTGATGAGTTAGGTAAAAGTAAATACTTCTCCACGCTAGACCCGGCACCGGTTTCCATTAATTATTAATTGCTCCCGAGGAGGCAGAGAAAATAGCGTTCTCAGTCCCTCTGGGACATTACCAATTTAATAGAATGCCATTTGGCCTAAAGAATGCACCTGCTACATTCCAAAAACTCATGAATAATTGTCTCATCGGGCTACAAGTGAACCGGTGCTTTGTATACATACATGACATAGTTATTTACTCTTTTGAATAAAACTCTCAAGTTTACAGCCTACGAGCAGTGTTCGATAGACTCAGGCGCTTTAATCTGAACAAGTGCGAATTCTTACGAATGAGGCAGCCTACCTTGGTCATATAATCGGAAAGGACGGCGTGAAACCAAATCTCGAAAAGACTAAAGCCGTATCAAATTTCCGTACGCCCAAACCACCAAAAGAAGTCAAATCCTTTCTAGGACTGGTATCATATCACCGCAGATTCCTGAGTTCGCCAAACTTGCAAAATCACTAACACTACTACTTAAAAAAGATACTCCATTTCATTGGAAAAACGAACAACAAATTCCTTACGAATCCTTAAAGAAAAAAATTAATCTCATCACCAGTCCTAGCTCATCCAGATTTCACACAACCCTTCTTTGTCACCTGCGACGCATCGGGCTTTGCAATTTCTGCTATTTTCTCACAGGGGCCTATCGGACTAGATCTCCCCATTGCATATGCCTCCTGTACATTAAATAAAGCTGAATGCAATTACAGCACAACATAAAAAGAATGCCGAGCTATAATTTTCGGCACAAAAGTATTCAGACCCTATCTCTACGGCCATCGATTCAAAATAATAACAGATCATAAGCCCTTGCAACGGTTATTTAATTGCAAGGATCTCGGATCATGGAAAGATTAGTTCGATGGCATCTCAAACTCGAAGAATTTGAGTATGAGATCCACTATAAAAAGGGGAAAATTAATGCGAATGCAGACGCTTTATCCAGATATCCTGTAAATCCTTTATCCAGATATCCTGTATCCTGGAACCAGTCACGAAAGAATCTCCACAAAAATTAGACAGAGACCTTTCAGATTTGCTAGTATCACCGGCATCATTCAATCCCAAAGAAAAACCTGCCGAAACAAACAATCCTTTCGATGACATTTTACCTCATACGGAAATGGAGCCTACTAATATTCCAGACATACTTAGAGAAGAAATTGAAAATGACTTGAATAACTTGCCTCAACCAGATCAAACAGTTATCCCTGATTCTGATACTCTAAGTACTAATCCAAAACCCTCGATTAGTGAAAGTAATAATGAACCTATCGATGATTATTCAACCTTTTTGAAATTCATATCAGACAAAGACAAACCACTTAGCACTACAATAGAAGAATATAACCAAAGCTTAATAAAAACTCGAGATAAAATTATCCTAGTTCCAACGTCATTAGACTTATATGAGTGCAACCCTTACACACAAGAAATCCTTACCGATCCTGAAATTTACAAAACTGTTGACGAAACAGAAAAAGAATTGTTCTCATTCCTTAAATTAGAAATAAATAACATGCAGTATTTTTTGCTATTTACCAAGGTACATCATATTGACGAATCATCATATCCCGAAATATTCGAAACTTTGAAAAATGTTCGCAACGAACTTCTCAAGTCAAAAGAGGTGAAAGAAATTAGTGCCTCAGACTTGAAAAATCTATTTGAGGAAAACTCTTTTGTAACAATTTATAATATATTGTCATAACTTTTCAATAATACAAATATCAAAATCAATATATATATAAGATATAAGATAATATACCCAACACCTACCGAAATTAAGAAAATATTATTTGAGAATCACGATATCCCAGTGGCGGGCCATTTGGGCTCTGTCCGTATGCATAGCTGAATTAAAGAAATGTACTATTGGAAGGGAATGGGCAGTGACATAGAAATGTATGTTAAACAGTGCAAATCCTGCCAAGAAAACAAAGCCCTAAGACAGGCTAATAGAGCTCCTATGCAGACTACTATTACTTCTTCGGCTCTAGAACAGCGGATATCCATGGATATCGTTGGACCATTGCCCGAAGCCGGGACAGCTAAACTGAAATTCATATTGACTATACAAGACGATCCGACTAAATTCTCTGCATATCCCATGCACTCCACCACAGCCGAAGAAACTAGCGAATGCCTCCTCCACTATATATCCATTTTCGGTATCCCTAAAACTATACTCACTGTCCAAGGCACAAATTTTACAACTGACTTGTTCAAAAAACCTGTGAGTTCCTTAAAATAAAGACTTTATGATCCTCGCCATATCATCCACAAACGCAAGGCGCTTTAGAGCGAAACCACTCCACACTGAAAATTCTTTCAGTGTGGAGTGGTTTCGCTCTAAAGCTTAAATCTTAAATCTTACATCAATGAAGAACATTCAAATTGGCCTAGATATGTATACACAGCTATGTTGGCCCACAAAACGTCCGTCCATTGCACACTTCACACCACACGAACTAATGTTCGGTAGCAAACTGTTCATACCCAGCTCTATATATAACGAGCCCCAAGGAGCCACATATCCGGATTATGTGCGAATGCTTCAGAATAGACTAAAGTATTCAAGAGAGAAAGGATTAGATTTTATAAGAAAATCCGAGGAAACCTCGAAATCATATTATGATAATCGTGCCCGGCCAATTACCTACAAAGCAGGCGATTATGTCTACTTAAAAAAACATTTAAGATTACGTAAGGAACTCTAACCTATATGGAAGGGACCATATAAAATCATAAAAATAAATGGTAACAACACATTAACTCTATTAATAAATAGACGGCTCGTCACACATCATTACGATCAAGTAAAGCCAGCTGATATAACAAGAACGTAGATAAAATATAATTATACACATTAGCAACTATAGTTAGGATAAGTTTCAATATTAATAAAAATAAAAGTAAGTAACATAATAGTGAGTACTTAGATATAAATAACCTTTCTTATTCATTCTCACTTCTTTATATTCTATTTATTTTCCTCTCTTCTTGGTGTCCAGAATGGTGCCTACTCCATCAGGACTTCGTTCACCCTATCTCTTCAGGCTCTGGTCTTTATTTCGACTATATATGTACACTCGGCATAAGTAGCACACACCTGAGGGTTGTTACACCGTTAGAAATATCCCATTTGAGGGCTTATATAGACGCCATTACCTATAACATAAGAACGACTTAAAACTGTGTAATCGAAAATATATAATGCCGATAGATAAAGAATGCCACAATAGACTCAAACCCTTAAAAGCGCGATATCAGGATTTAGTTACAGACTACTCATTCACAGACCATGATAGATAACAGAAGTAAACAAAGTGCATGGATCAGTGGAGCAGGTACTTTAATAAAACATATTTTTGGCAATCTAGATATAGATGACGGCTTAAAATACAATAAGGCAATATAATCATTACAGCGAAATGAAAAACAATTAATTGAGTTTAAGAAGAAAAATATATTAGTCACTTCATCGCTAACTTCAACATATAATAAAACTATTCATAAAATTCAAGAAGACGAATTGAACCTTAATATGGCTATTGGCAAGCTCACACGGGTTATTGGCAATATTACTCAAACCACGAACGGGTTACAAATTTTGGCAACCGTAAATGAAAAACTCGCTTGAGGCAACCCTACTTACTCTTTCATTTCAAATACAAGATGTGACCAATGCAATACTATTCAGTAGCGTCAATTTATTGCACCCGGTTATAATTACGCCGCGTCAGCTATACCGCGAGCTCGCTGATAACTACAGACATTTGCCCAGCGACCTCGAGCTACCTGTTGTTCTAAATTTAGAGTCTGTACACGCAATTTTAAATGTTTCTAATATAGTATGTATTTATAGTAATTATAGAGTAGTTTTTGTATTACAAATACCATTAATTAGTGTCAAGAAATATATGTTATTTCATAATATCGCCCTGCCTACCCCATACAATAATGATCAACCCGACACTTTTAGCCTAATAATACCGAGTAATAAATACATAGCAATGACAAAGGACCAGTCCCAGTACTGTACAATAGACAGTCTTCAACCCTGTGTATCAGTGAACTCCAATCTATATCTGTGTAATATAGACAATGTGTACCTAACAGCATCGCGCTCGACATGTGAGAGCGAGCTATTAACCAAGGCTCTAACTAGCTTGCCGTATCAGTGCAAGTTTAGAGCAACCACGGGGAAGATAGACATCATCAACCCCATCACAAACAATAGGTAGATCTATGTCCAATCTGAACCATCTAAAATCAGAATCGACTGTGATAGTTCAAAATTATATGAGACCACTGTAGTGGGCACGGGAATAATCGTCATCCCCAACCATTGTATCGGTTACTGTAAGACGGTCGTACTGATACCGAAATATAATGTAATTAATGTAAGTTCGCCAATCAGTTACTTACCCGTTTTTAATTTGTCAAACGAAATATATAATATGTATGATTTAAGTAGTATCAACAGAGTTAAGTGTAATAATGTATTTCCGATTAGTTTTGAAAATATCACCAATCTAGATGAAATTGAAGCTGTTAAAGCCGCAGTAGCTTCACTACTGGACCGGCTGAGAACCATAGAAATTAATCAAGAAGATCAGTCAGATCAGTCAATCGGGAACACATTATTCTATAAGTTTTATTATAATATGTATATCACTAAGTTTATATTCATTTTATAAATTAATAAGATATTTCTGTGAACGCAACCGTCAATTCTGGGCCAATGACAATCGCATACCAGCACCAGTAAATTCACTTGACAACACTATAGACGCAACTGAAATAGAACTAGGCATTCCTGTCGAGTTGAAGACGAACTCTGGTGCTCCCCTCCCACCAGGAGTCGCCTCTAGCTGAAGACTTGTACTACCCCAAGTCTTCTCTAAAAGGAGCCTCCTCCTTTTATGTTATGTCCAGAGGTCGGAGGCTTTAATGCTGAATACGCCTGATTATGGCCCATCAGCATTACACTCTCGGAACCTGAACATTACTCCTATCCCGGCAGCTCAGTCTCTATCCATACATCAAACCTGACGGTCGCATACAATTTCTGTATCCATTTGTCATAAGTTACTTATATAACATTTTACTATTTATTATAACATTTTACTATTTGTTCTAGCAGTAATAAAATTTATTATTTAAAAAGAGTTTCCATTAAATCCATCTAACAGAACGAAGCAGGTTTTATACCAAAAACTCTGACAGCGGATCTAGTTACTTATTTACCAAGTTTAAAATCCTAGTAGTCTAAAGTGTATACGAACTGTTCCGGGTAAGTTAATAGGCAGTAAGCAGTAAAGGGTACAGCACCCGCTCAAGTGTTTTTGTTTCACTTGCGAACAACACTACGCTCACCCGAAGACGACGCGTCAATGCACTCGGAACTTTGCTATCACGCAAAATAGTGACGAAAACTTTCATTCTTCAAAGTGTAAGTAAGTAAATATAGAATTTATCTCGGCGGTCTTTGCAAAGTATAGTGATCAGTTTAAGGAATGACAGTAAATAAATTAGCGTTAAATATAATAAAAATAAGAACGAAAAGCTAATGAGAGTTGTCCCTGGAGGGAACGACGTTTCTTTCGATGAAATAGTGAAGGAATTGTGATAACTTATTTTTTATTATTTATTATGTACCAAAAAATCCTGTGTAAACTTAACAAAATAAATATTTTCGCCTTAACTTTTCGTCTAGCCTCCTTCGCAAAGTGTGATAAGGAACTTCGTTCCAAAAACTTACTCCAAATGTATTATAATGCACCCACCAGTTTTTTTTTTTCGGAAAAACCTAATACAGTTTGGCGGCGCTTGTCCAGCCTGAACAGTTCGATTCACTACGAAGACTTTTGTGCCTGCAGGCTTAGGGAGACGATAGGGGGACAGGCCCCCCTCTTTTCCCGCAGTTGGGAAGAGATGTACCGGGTTGATTGTGGGCATAACCCATATTTACTATTTTTGGGACCGAAAAGGGGGAGGGGACCGTCTCCCCCTTTTCGGGGAAAAAATAAAAACAAATAGTGGGACGGCGCGCTCACGATGCCGTTTAGGTTGTGGTGTCAGGTCGTGAAGCTACTACCGACTAAAAACTGCTATCCGTTAGTTGGCCCTATTGGCATTTTAATGCGGGAGCGTGTCTTGGTGTTTCTTTGTTTGTGGTCTTGGACGGAATTAGCTACTGCTATCGTGATCGCGTCGTCGGCGCCGAGCAATATGAGCTTCGGCTGGTTATTAACCGACTCCCGTAGTCGGTTAATAACGTCGGATCGTATTCCGACGTTTGGACGATTTTTTTTGTGATTAAGGGCACGGTCAAAGAACTTTTGAGACAGCTCTTTGGAGAGCTCTTTCATCGAGATCAATAGAAAGTCTCTATTTTGACGTATTCTGCAAACGATCTATTTGGGCAAAAGTTGCACTGCAATACGACATGATCGGTAAAATGCATGTAATATACAAAGTGAGCTTATGTCTATAAGCCATTTTGCTCTTTTTGTTTATAAGAGGATAGAGTTTAAAAAGAATATATCGTGCCTTTTTCAGAACGTTATCTATGTGATTCTTGAAGCTCATCGACCCATCGAGACTGACTCCCAAGTATTTCACCGTCTCTGCTCTAGATACCTCGTTACCGTAGAGCAGGATGAGAGGCGTGTTTCCTCGTCTATGCGAGGGGTGGTTTAGTGAGAGGAGTCCATACTTCTATAGTATGTCCATACATACTCTTCTCCGCATTAACCTCTATTCTCCATTTTAAGTGCGGTGTCATCCGCGAACACCGCCAGCTGAAGGGGTGTCGCGGTATGTCGCTAGTGTACAGATTGGAGAGGGTGGGAGAGAGAATCGACCCTTGCTGTCAACCGGCTCTGAGGAGACGAGGGGAAGACAGGATACCCTCCACTCTGTAGCGGAACTGCCTGTTCGCTAGGTTTCTGTTTACGATCAGTACCAGCCGTTTCTAACAGCACTCGCTGATATATAATTGATGCGCCGGGCATCAATTAAATCTGTGACATTTGTCCACGCATTTCTATCGTGGACGACTATCGGGGGAGGGTGTATCTCCTTCCGGGCTAGAAATCGTACTCGACGCGAAGCTTCCTCTTCCTCGGTCTTCTAGCCTTCTTAACTAGCGTGAAGTCGGCGTCATCGGAGCCATAGTCTGAACAGGCATTCTCCGATGTCGACATGTCCTCATTGGCAGCGATCGACCCCGTTCCTAATGCCTCTATAGTGCTAGGCGACGCGGACGCGCTATGCGGGATGGTGAATAAAAATTGAGTGTCCTATTAAAATGGGGTGTGTGAATATCGCCCTGATAAATTAAAATTACTTACGTAATCTGCAACAAAACAAAACCGAGCGCGACAAGCAGAACGTATCAACACTCACTCTATTTACGCGCGAAAATAAAATAATGCAGTGACGCAGCACGGGCCGAGCGTGAGCGACCAGTTCACCGCCCTCAAGGCTCGTCGAGTTCACCGGTCAACAACGGTCGCCGCGGCTCGCTATCGGGGAAGCGGCGCGCGGGTGGCTTACGCAATTACGCAAATACGGCGGAACGAAATATGTAGGATAGGTAATACAAATATATATACTTATCATACAATAAGGAATTATATATATAAAATTGAATAAATATCGTACGGATCGCAGATCGCACACAAATGGGCGCAGCGAGCACAGTCGAGAAACGCCTGCACCGATCGGAAATCGGACGTAAAGTGTGCACCCACCAATGTTACTCGTGTAGACAAGAGTAATCTAATGACACCTCATACGTTAAAATCTAATAAAACATGCTGTCTGTAGCAGGGAATATAGAGAGTTCGACCTCAACCACGGTAGCGAGCAGACGTGTCTTTCGACTGTGCTCGCCCGCCTTTGTGTGTCCGAAGCCATTGTCCGCACCGCGGTGCGTGACTAACCAAGCTGAATTGAAGAGAAGAGAAGAAGGTTTTTTTTGAAGTTTCGGTGCAGTTCACCGCCATCTGAACCGCCCGGCGACCGTGAGGACGCCAAAGTGTTCACGCGCAAACTGCACACTTCAAAATAAGCAAGTGAAGAATCCATA
>JAFELO010002808.1:14305-25364 GCA_017140195.1 Eumaeus atala
CTCCGATTTCACAGCATGAGTTTAGGACCGAAAAAAACACCTACAGAATTAAGAACCCAAACTTACCATTATAGTATTGTGTACGTTTAAGACGAAGCCATAAGTACACACTAATTAACTCTATTTAATTTTACATGCGAAATCATAATAAGCTAAGATTAAAATAAACATTTTCAACTATATCCTTTAGCTGCTTAGTGCCGGCGCAATATTTATTTTCCATTAACATTAAGAAAAATATAAAAATATGGAATAGACTGATGTTTTTTACGCACAGAAAGCGTAAAACTGTATATGACAAATTGATGATCAAGGATGACTCTTTGTTCTGCTCCACAGACAGTTGTAATATTATTATGACGTTATTAATAAATCACCCGCCCACTCGCGAGGCAACGAGGCTCTGTACACACCGCGAGGCGTGAGATAAGGTCGGCGCGTCGCGCACGCCTTGTCGCTTGGACCCCCCGCGCGGAAGTGCTCGCCTCTGGTATAGTTTTATTGGTCAATTGTTCCATATCAGGAAGAAGATGAATGTTTATAACAATTATTTATTATTTTTAGTAAATATTTCTTTATGAATGAGTAGTGCTTATTTACTTACTTCTTTTTCAGGATTTCATTGCGTTGTACAAGTACCGAACCTTTCTAGTTTCGGAATCATGTCCCTATGTCAGTTACTAATTATACAGAAGCACGCACTCTTTCCATGTGAAAATTCTTCACTACCAATTGAATGGATTGTTTTAGGGACTCCAAATTATCATGGCGCTAAGAGCAACTTGTACTCTCTATTACATTGTTATATGTGGTTGGTTATTGAACATGGTGTTATTAAGGAGCTTAACTACCTTCACTAGAATGGTATTTTGATACCTTTTTTTACAAAAATATGGCTCAGTCACTCCTTCAAAGCTAACACAACACCAAATCGTTGCTGAAGTCGGATAATGCCCACGTTGCACTCTGTTGACTAATTAGAAAGCTTCCTTAGAGCTTTGAGCATAGATACGGTCATTTTCTTTGTCAGAATGTTGCTCAATTGTAAAAAAATCCAGTCCGAAAACAATTTTTTCTGTGACCACCTCCCCTTGCGTTACACTTCAGTAGTTGTTTCGGGTTTACTGCCCCATTTATTTTTAATTTATCAGTTAAGCAGTTACCGGTGCGTCTCTTACGAGCTGCAAGTCCTGCATCTGGTCGTACACACTACCTTCAGTTCACGAGACAAAATGTTTTGCTTTCGGAGAGGATTTCTTCGAATTCTTTCCCTTACTGCTTATTCGTACAACCACTACGTGGACGGCCAGATCTTCCTCTCACACGTTGTACCTATTAATAGCCCGGTATACAAACATTTGACTAATACCAAGTGTATGGAGAGTCCTAAATATTGCAATTGGCTCCATACATACCTTGTGTAATCACAGCGATTCTGTTCCTTTAATCACCTAATGAGATGATTAAAGCAAGGAAAATGGAATGCCATTTTAATTTTGAGAAAACAGAGTGAGAAAACACAATGAACAATCGTATGAAAAAGGACAGATTCGTATTCAAATGTAATATGTATTTTTAATTGTAACAATACTTAATATAATAATAATATTAGTAGGCTAATAATGTGTTCTACTAATAGTTGCAATATATTGCATCCAAATTGGGCCAGCACAACTTGCGAGAAACCACTCGCTAACGTGATACCGTTTTGAAGTCCGTTATGCTGCGCTGGTGCTATTTTAGCAACCGCGCGTGAGCGACACCCGAGGAAGATCTCATCCCTTTGACCATAAATAATATTTAAATTAGCTATTACAAATATTCTCATATCGGGATGCATCTCTCCCATCTGCGGATGACTGGGAGTCCTGGTCCCTCTTTCGAACCCAAACTTAGTCTCGTCACCCGATGAAGCTGTATTGGGCTTCTCTTCGCTTCTACAGCATAAGTTCAGGTCCGAAAAGAAAAACGAAAGTAATTTATATTAATCTTTACCCAATCCTGTATCATAATATCTACTTAACGGATTTCATCAACTTTTAAGTTATGATTAAACATGCGCATGAAAAAATTAACCCTAGTGACGCAGTCGAGTAGTGAGAATTATTAAAATGGGTTCTCAAGGATATGATAAGTCTTGTTTCAAAATAAATGAACAAGGAAAAAACGTCATGGCGCTCCGCGCGGCGTACGCCTCCGAGTTGTGGCGCCCGAGGTAGCTGCGAGCTTATTACAACTTTTGTGGCTACCTTTTTTATTTGTGCGTAATCGTCTTTTCTTACGAGGGTATAGCAATGCTATGGAACTAGATGCATGGTTTTTATAGTATTGGGGAAAAACGAGCCATCAGAGCCGTTTTTACCACGACCGACGCTCATGAACGTTAGCGTAGTTATGCCGATGCGTTGCTTTCCTTTCAACCTCCCCACGATGGGCCAACAGAAGTCGTACGATACGCGACTCCTAAGATGTCACTACGCCGGTATCATGTGAGCGAGAGGTACCTGCCCGGTCGTGCCGGCCCAAATCCGCTACAATATTGCATGCTAAGTATAACAACAGGGTTCCGTTATTACCCTTTGGTCACGGAACCCTAAAAATTAATAGCACCACATATGCCTGGAGCGCGACGCTGCCTGGTAAAAGGTAGTTCATTAGAACGTTTATGCTGCATTCTATTCTTTGTAGGTTTGATCATTATCAGCTCGTCTATTGCTCGCCTTTACTGTGCTGCGGAACGTGGAAGACGATGCCTTAATATTCAAAATATCTTAAAAATAGTAATTGTTCGTAAGAGGTAGTGCTATGCTACATGGCAGCAGAATTGGGCCGCCACGACCTAGGAGATATCTCTCGCTTACATGATAATGATATCGCCGTGAAACGACATCTTCGTCATCGCGTTGCTTTTGGTTTGTGAGTAAACGGTTGCCCATTAGAGGGGAGGAGAAGAGGAGGGCAATGAATCGGCATAGTAATTATGCGGTTGTTTATGCGACGTCGCTAGTCGTAAAAAGGCTCTGATTGTCTGTTTCCCCCATATACCGTAAAAATACTCAGTTCTCACATTTTATTTCCCTACTATAGTTCCAGCTTTGTCGTGGCGGTGGGCTCAGTAGCCTGGGGTGATCCAGACGCCTTGGGCGAAACCGATTGACGACCGGCTGGCTCAGTTGGTGAAGTGGCGGTTAGTCCGCGTGTTACGTCAGAGGTCGCGGGTTCGAGTCCCGCCTAGGTCATGGATATTTATATATGTATTATATGTATTTCTATAATAAAAATCTTAAATATATTATATTTCTTAAATCTACAAAAATCTTAATATATCCGTTGTCTAGTACCTGTAACACAAGTCCTCTAGGCACTCGCCACAGGACTAGGCATGCGTGCTGTGACAAGTCCCCAGATATTATAATTATTATTAACCACACCCACGGCTTATACACTTATAAGGCTTTGTATTGTAAGGCTTGTCCTATAATAAGAGGGGACTATAGAGCAGGAGGAAGAGGCACTATTGCACACGGGGCAAGGGGCGAGGATGGTAACCTCACCCCATTGCACTGTCCCAGAGTGGGTGGTGAGAGGCAAACTTGTGGTAGAGGCGTCGGTCCCGTGCGGGACCAGCCGAGAGGGGCCTTAATGAATTGTAGTTCCGGGGCGCCTCAAAGGCGGCGATGGCTCTCGCGATGGTTTTTGTGGGTATTCGGTACTACAATGTGCCGCTGGACCCCACCCGGGCCGGTGAACGTGCGTAAATGCGCTTCCCCGTGTCTACAAATAGAAGGTGTTTTTTTAGCTTTATTAGCGGCATTGCGTGTAAGGATGCCTATTTATCTAAATCAAATAAATGCGTTACCCTGCTGATAGGGAAAAATGACGGCTTTTAAGAAAAGCCAATTTACCGCTGACTATGCAATCCTTAATGGTTTCTAAAGTCATTAGGTGAATTATAAGATATTCTCACATTATATTTGTGCATAATTAATGATACTAGAAGTCGCACGGCCATTGAATATTGACAGTGAGATGTCAACAATTAAAATTATTGTAATAATATTAATTTGGCAAGCAAAATGCTCGTATTAATTTATTATATAATTCCCATATTGATTAGCGGGTGATTGGCCGTCTTGGTGTTCATTGAAACACGCCTATGTCCAGCCGATGGTGGCAACAGCTGATAATAATGATGATGATGACGAAATTAATTAGTAACTGTCTTCTCTCTCTTCAACCTAGGACCGAGCCTTATCCTATATCAGGTGATTAGTAACACCTAAAGCCTGTACTGGGCTTCTCTTGGATTTCAAAGCATAATAATTTCAGGACCTAAAAATACCTAAAGAATTAAGAAAAACAAATTTACCATCATAGTATTGGGTACGATTAAGACGAATCCATTAGTACTCGCTAATTAACTCTACTTAACCAAGGTATAATAAGGTAAGATTTAAATAAACATTTTCAACAAAATTCTTGAGATAGATACCAGGGGATCGCAGCTTATCTTTGAGAAATGAATAAAAATGTATTCAGTATTCAAGCACGACCATAAGGGACCAACTCCACCTCCAGAGATGGTGTTGTCAGGCACTACAGGACAACCCCACCGTCTTTGGGACAGTGCAATAGGGTGAGGTTCCCATCCTAGCCCCTTGCCCCGTGCGCAAAAGCGCCACCTCCTGTTGCTCTTTAAGCTGGATTACTCGAAGATTATTCTACGGACTTTTTCAACATAGAATAGGCGGAGGGGCAATGAATGAACTTTATTTTAATCCTCTATTCCAGTCACTAATAGTGATGCACTTTCAACAAATCGATGTTTTGTCGATAAAACGTTAGGCTAATTAAGGCGATGCGTCGTAGCGTATTTAGTTTACTGAGGTGTGATATTTAAAATAACGGTAAAGCGTTTTTATCACGAGTGTGCGTTGGAAGATTTATTTTTGATTCACCGCCTCTTTGGAGTTAAACTAAATCAAAGCAACTTGAGATATTATCTATTTTTATATGATAACATATCTCTCCTATCTATCATATCTCTCTCTATCATATAGGAGTGTTCTCTTCTTCTTAGATTAGTATCTAAGAATCACGAGGAGACACAAATTCTCCTAAACCACGAAAACATAGTGAACGCTCTCGTCGGTACGAATGCGATACAGCAATGACACTCTTAGAACTGAATTGTCGGTGGCCCATCGGAGGGGTAGAGGAATAGAACCCAATACATGGCATGAGCCTTTATCAAGAGACTCCTAAAATATATAAAATGTGTATAAATTTAATGTAGTTAAACCATTGATTGAAATAATACAAACATGATTTCATACTGAACTTTCATTCTAAAGCACCCCTTATTGTACATAAACAAAAGCATAAAGCAAACCGTATGTGCATGATTTTAAGTCGTTTTACAGACAGGTGCATAATTTACACATTTAGCAAAGTCAACCTTACGCGCATGATTTTGAGTTTTTTTTTACATAGCATTATTTTACATGTGCACAACTTTTATACGGACGGTGTCGAAACTATGATCTTGGTATTTTTATAAATCAATGGATGTAATTAGCATTTCTAAAATGTTATGACATTAATATTGCTCCGCATCTAACTTAATTCCTGAGAGCATTCTCATGAGACAAAACATAGCTTGATGACGATAAATGCTTCGAAATAAAATATACAAATGCATATTCATCTTTAACACCACTGTCCTCGTTTCATCTCAGATTACCCAAAAAATATTTAAATGTTTATAATTTTTTAATGCTTGTTCAGTTTGAAATTGGTTTCGGTGGGTCAATCCGACCCCAAGCGAAGTGCAAATTTTAAATATGAATTGAGTTTGTGATTTACTGTATAAAAAGTCTTTTTAAATCTGCAACTCTTACATGAATCGAACCGTTTAAACGGTTAGGTTTGCTCTTAGCACAAGGTTCGGTCTGAGGGTCGTGTTTCGTGTTCAAGACGTATTTTATTGTTGGAAATGATTCGTATCACATTCTTGAGTGTAGTTTGTAAAGAAAAGGTGTTATGAATGAGCCGTTCTTTGTTTTGATATGTTTTGTGTTGAGTTAAAAGTATTTTTCAATAGCTTATTCTCTAAATTGAAGTAATTTTGGATTTTCGATTGTAGTGAATTAGGTCGATAATTTTTCTACTAAAATGTATAATATAAATTTAGATGCAATTATTCTCGATAATATTATGTAGGCTTAGTTATAGTTTTGAAATTTAAGAAAGAATTAACTTTTTTTTTTCGGAGGGACCTACTACTGGTTGGCGGCGCTTGTCCAGCTCCAAAAGTTCGACTGACTAGGGAAGAGTTTTGCATCTTCAGGTTTAGGGAGATGATAGGGGGACAGACCCCTCTTTACCCGCAGATGGGAAGAGATGTACAGGGTTGATTGTGGGCGTATCATATAGTAACTATTTTTGGGGACCGAAAAGGGGGAAGCGGTCCCTCTCCCTACATTAGTGGGACGGCGCGCGCACGATGCCGCTTAAATTGCGTTGTCGTAAATAAGGATAATTGAGCTCTTTTAATGTTCGGCTTATCTGAAGAGGCCGGCCTCCTCACCCCCCCCCCCCCTCTCTGGCGGGAGGGGTCAATTCGCGCTACAAATTAGTCAAAAAGACGTGTTCTTGATTTATTCATTATTATAAGAGCTCTCTAAAGTAGCGTTATTTTATCTATAAATCTAAGCTGAAATAACTAATAATAGTGTCGTTCTAACCGAATTTCGGCTACGGAGGCAAGCTCTATAGAGACTATACTGCGCATGAACAAGTACACTCTGATTCTCAACCTCATCCCCCTATTCCGATTGTACGGCAATCCGAAACGACCGGAGACAAATCAAGTACAAGACCTTTGGCTTAACGTGCTCTCGGAGTAACACTGACACACTCACTTTCGACTGTTATTATTATATGTATTAGATTAAAAAATCCCAATAACACCTTGCTCCGTCCCGAAACTCAAACCCCGACCTCACGTCTGTGGTTGAAAATGCTTATCCCTTGGCCACGAGGCGAATGTTTGTATAAACTAATATTAGTAATTTAATAAGCACAGATAACTCACTAATCTCTGATGTCATTTGTTATAGCGTCTATGGAGTCGCTGCACGCTCCTCGGGACGGAGCGGTGAGGCTGCCGTGTGACGTCACGCCTACTTTCGTTGGCGACAGCATCGCGCTAGTCATCTGGTACAAGGAGGGACACGACGCGCCTATATACTCGTTAGTATACTGCTGTGAAATAAATATGGACAAACACAAGGCACAGAAATACATTTTAGATGTATGCTAATCACTGATTTCGAAATTATCAATGGATTGTTAATACTAATAAAAAAATGCTGCAAAAATATGAGGTGAGACTGGTTCGGTACAAAACAGGACCTAAGAATACTGCCGGAAGAACTAGTTTGAACGGTATCACGCTCGCGTTAACCTTCCAAGCTTTTACATGTTATCATGAGGATATAAAATTAGCTTGTAATGCGGAGGAAATGGAGAGCAAAGGTAAAATATTTAATCAATCGAAATGTGTACCATTATTATTGCCATATTATAAGTTGAATGAATTGAATGAATAAGTTGAATCATGGACTCCTCATATTTTATGAAATAATCTAAAGATATCCGAAGCCATTTTAGGGGGAATGGCAACCAGGCTATTTGGGATTTATAGCCTCTAAAACCCCTGCGGTGACCATAGAAGGGCTGTGGGAACTCGAAGCAGACCACATCCTTTGCTTCTCAGCAAGCCTTGGTTAAAGCTCGGAGGTCTATACAGAGTAGCCTCTGCACTATGGGCTCGGATAGATACAGACATGAGGAGCTCCAACTCGAAATGTTGATCCAAGGAAGCCCCATTTATTGTGCTGGGGGCGCTGGGACTAAAAAGATTTGTTTTCGTCGTCTACTCCGACTAGGACCGGCCCTTTCCAGATCGCGTTATATCTTCTTCTGCACCTTGACGGCCTCGCATAAAGAGACTGCTACCCTCCATGATAAATCTTTGCCCAGCATTGCTAACACGACTACTGGTAGTATAAGATCGTGTCCAATGACAGAGGTCATGACACGATTAACTTCTGCCGTTCGGCCCACGAAGGGCATACTGCGAGAGTAAACTGGGCCGAGTCTTCATCCTTTCCACTGTGATGACAAATTGCCGACCTCTCACGTCTGACTTTACACAGATAGTCACTAAAACATTCGTGACTCGGATGCATCTGTGTACGACGGAACGTAACTCTTCCTTTTAGTTTGAGCTAGGCCTCGAAGACCGGAAGAATAACTTCTACGATGCATTTGAGCGTGTCGCGCTCTTCACGAAGGCGAGCATGCCATGTTGCGATTGCTCTGCTCTGATCTGGGGCACACGTTCGCATGTATACCCACGTGTCCACATACAGGTACAAAATATATAAGGCAGAAAGCGGGCTAGGATCGTCGCTGCCTCAAAAGATATTGTACGATTCCCTCATGCGATGCGGTTAGTTACTACCCGCTGCAAGCTATAGAGCTTGGCTTTGCGATGGCGGCTACCTATAGGTCCACACAAGGTCAACACAAATTTCCATGGATCGCACAACTCCTGCGAGCGGAGGAACCAGACTTCCTCATGCAGTCACCAAGATAAGGTAGTAGTCTATGCAGGGCACCTGCTACCTTTTCCACCCGGCAGACTTTGCCATTGATATGCTCTTCGATGCCCAACGACTGTCTAAGGTAAGTACTAAGTACTTGAGATATTGACCGACCTGGATATCCAGACAAATCGCAGCGAGTTCCTGTGCACTCTGGAAAGTATCTACGACAGATTACCCGTGTGTCGTCGGCGAAACAAAACGTTGACACCGATGAGGCGCCTAACTACCAAAACGGTATCTGATACGATATTCCACAGACAGGGACCAGGTACGAATCGTCGCAGTACCCCGCAATATACCTCTCATCGTGTATCATGTCCATCTTGATCCGTCCAAGAAATGTACCTGTCACGAAAGTAGTCCCTAATTATCGCTTGTAGGTAGAGGGGCACGTTACGGTCTAGCAGTTCACTTTTTATTGCTTCTCAGGGAAAGGAGTTAAAGACATTGATGATATCCAGGCTTACCGCCAGAGCCACGCGAGGACGCGTAAGAATGCATCAATAGTGAAACGCTTTTGTCTTAACCCGAATAGGCTATAGGATAAGTAAATAACAAATAAGGCCCCAGCTCACCGGTGATAGGTGCTTACCAAGATGACAGGTGATAACTCGTTCTGAGTTGTGTTGTTCGGTCTCTTGTGATTTTCCTGTCCGCGACTTCCGTGTGCTTTGTTGATGAGTCCCAATGGCATGCATGTAGAGTGCCCCGGTCTCCCACTCTTTCCAGGGCTCGTCAAACACACTTGTGGACCGAAGCACAGGAGCAGATTCTGTCGGTATATTATGTTTCTTTATTAGGAGCAGTCACACCTTTTGTCCATGCAGTTGAAAATGTACCAAGTTGCATGCATTTTTCAAAAACCAGTCTTAGCCTGGTAACACCTGAAGCACCCAGGCACAGCCCAGAATGCCATCAGACCCAATTACAGTGTTTTGGGAACTCAAATGGATCACAGCTTGGTCTATCTTCTGCCCTGGTACTTGTTCTCCTCAGACCATAACAAATCTGTCAACAGAATTTGATTACCTGGCCGCATTGCCGGGAAAAGGGTACTAGTTACCTGTGCCAAAAAATCCGGAATTAGGGTAGTTGTCAATGGTGGCACATCCATGGACGTGATTTCCCCAACATCATTCTGTATGGACGTCCACGATGGCGTCAGCTATTTCTTCTATAGTGGCGTTTCTTCTAGGTTTTGCTCTAGTATTTTATTTTATTTGTATTTGTTACAAAATCCACAAGCCTTAAATGTAAATAGTAACTTCATATTATTAAAACTTACATATATTATTACTATACTGGCGTCGAGATCGCAAATAGCGTAATCGTGCGATTTCTCTAGACCACCACTATTTTGTTGTACATTTATAAATTTTAGTCGGGGCATTTCGGTATCTCAAATATTCGGATCGGACTGGTTCTCGTGTTCATTTCATGACCAGGCTACCCGATTACTCCCGGTTCTGGGAAAAACATTGGAATAGCTGATCCCATGGCAGCTGGGCAGCAGAAAAGAAATTAGTGCGAGGCAGTGTGGTTTTCTTCTGCAACGAAGCACTGAGCATGCGCTCTATAAATACCTAAAGGACAAGAAAATTGCCGTCATGGTATCTATAGATATTGAAGGAACATTGGACAATTGGGAGCGAGCACAGAAATAGGCACGTTGATCTTATCAGTCTCATGAAGTACCTCACAAGAAGCAAATTGACGAACCCATACTGAGGCATAGTGTATGCCGGGCACCACACGCGGACCCCTGCTGTGGAATGTTCTCCTGGACTCCCTACTCCGAGAACTGCAAGAGCGCCGGGTACACATCCTAATTTTTGCAGACGATGTACTCCTGATCGCACATGGGAATACAGAAGCCCGTTCCTCCTCCCACATCCAGCCAATAGGCGAAACCTCCCATTCGAACTCACCAGTGAGAACAAAGACCTGGCCGAGCTCAGCGACGATCTTCCGTGATCCACTTACGGAAGTAGGATGGAGGCAAACGTTGGCAGCGTTGCAACGTCCTGGTATCCTGGGGTTGAGTTGGGCCGAATGTAAAGAGTTGGCATGCCGAATTCCCACCACCTGCTTACAGTAACGTCTACCGGGCAGAGCTGGTGGCTAGAGCCACCCAACTCATGGCCAGCAAGAGGATGCTACGTTCCGTTGCGATACTGAGCGACTCAAGAGCCCCTTTACAATCGGTAGCACACCTCAACAAGCAAGATTAGTTACCTCCATGATGCCTTCGCCTTATCCTTTGCAAGGAGGCAAATAAGAGAGCTCCATAATAAATTGGGAAGAGCACATGCAACAGCTGGTGAAATCACCAAAGCTTTCTTCCCAGATGCTATGATTTCCAAAAGGAAATTTGCCGATTCTCC
>JAFELO010002813.1:3970-25582 GCA_017140195.1 Eumaeus atala
CTTACTAAATTACCTGCTTTATATACGGTATCTGGTTTGCGATGCTTGTGAACCCGCCGTTTAGTCTTTTTATGATTTCGTTTTATTCGTTTACATGCGTCCTCTCTTATATTTACTACATCCCCTTCTTTCGCACAAGCGCTTATCTCTTCCAAAACATCATCCGAATATTTCCTATCTTATGACCAAATAGTACTTCATTAGGAGTCCTCTTAATATTATCTTGTACTGCGATATTTATACCTAGATGTACATCCCGTAAAAATGAATCCCATGAATCATACCACCTAGCGACGCTATGATTATGCGGTTACACTTTCCAATCTGCCTGTTTGCGCGTGGGTATGCAACAGCATTACGTATGTGTTTGACTCCCACGGATTGTATAAATGTTTGAAATAATTTACTTGTGAAGCCAACTAGCTACACTAGCAAAAGAATTAACGGAGAACTCCCCAATCAGCAATTAAGCGCCTTGGGGTGCCAAACAAATTAAGTACGTTTTAAAAACTTTAAGGCTGGCTTTAGATTTCGTACTAGGCACGGCTGAGAGATACACGTATTTGGTGAAGGCGTCTATGATGGCAAGGATATATGTTTTACTACGCTTGGTTTTCGGGAATGGGCCTAAATGATCAGCGTGCAGTATTGTTAGTGGAACGTCCGTTTTGGGGATCGGAAACAATGACCCTTCTTTAGCGCCAGATGGTATCTTATGATGAGCACACTCTAAACATGCCATGACATATTTCCTGACAAACTTTCTCATTTTTGGAAACCAGAGTAAAGATTTCATTCTTTGTAAGGTCTTTTCAAAGCCAAAATGATCAATATCATCGTGGTTGGCTTTAAGTACTTGCCACCGCACTGCCTTCGGCACTAGCCCTCTTTTGACCCCATTATCGTACATACGGAATACCCGACCATTCTTAACTTGATATTCTTTGTGAATTGCAGCAATTTTAGATGTTTCAGGATCCTGTAGTATGTCCCTAATTCTTCTAACCTCTTCGTCTGCTGATTGCAATGTTGCAATCCAGACGTCCACTGTCACTGAAAGTATGTTTAGCACATGTGCTGACTCTTGCCCTTGTAACAAGGCAATGACTCTTGCCCTTGTAACAAGGTGTGCTATTTTACCACCCGGTTGGTATTCAGTGTTACAATCATATTCCAAAAACTGTATCCACCATCGTGAGATACGAGGTACTAAATCTTCTTTTGTGAAAGTAGCCCGCAGAGTATTGCAGCCTGATAAAATGGTAAATTTGATACCCAACAAGTAAGTTCAAAATTTGCTCAGGGCGCTAACGACTGCGAGCGTTTCCAGCTCAAATAAATGCAGATTTTGCTCAACATCATTGGTTTGATGACTATAATATGACACAGATTTACATGGATTAATCCCATTCCTCTGCAATAAAATACCACCTAGTCCGAAGTTACTTACATCGGTGTGAAATTGGGTTTCTGCATCGTGATTGTACAATGCGAGCACCGGTCGCTGGGTAAGTACCCCGTCCAATTTATTAAAGAATTTTGCTGAAATTCTGTCCCTTGTCAAGGAGTATTATTCTTGAGCAATCTGTCAAGGGCCTGGCTATAAGTGCAAACCCTTTCACGAATCGTCTGAAAAATCCAGCTAAACCAAGAAACCTTCGAACATCGCTCTGATTTCTCGGAATGGGAAGCTTAGTCACTGCCAGTATTTTCTGATTTCCTGGACGGATACCTGATTTATCTACTTCACAGCCGAGAAAAATTATATTTTTTTGAAAAAAAAATGTAATTTTTCCATTTTAAGAAACAAGCGAGACTCCTGTAACAGCGCAAAGATTTCTTCGAGATCTTTTAACCCTTCATCAAAAGAAGTAGAAAGAAATAACACATCATCCATATAGATAACCACAAAGAGAACTTTGGCTACGCTACACACAAATACTTTATGAATTACTCTCTGGAATACTGCAGGGGTGTTTACTAGCCCAAAAGACATATGGTTATACTCATGTTGTCCATCAGGCGTGATAAACGTGGTCTCTTCATTAGACTCTTCAGCTATTGGAATCTAGTGGTATCCAGACGCCAGATCTAACGTTGTAAATAAGCAATAACCGGACAGACGATCCGAAAGGTCCTCAATACGTGGAAGAGGGAAATTATCGCGTCTTGTGCGTCTCATTAGTGCCCGATAGTCCACACATAGGCTCCTTTTATCAGACTTATTTTGGACCAGGACTATAGGGCTTGCGGAAGGCAAACAAGACTCACGTATAATACTATTTTGGACCATTTCATCATCCATCTCCTGCGCCAGGTCTTGCACCGAATATGACAGCCTATATGGCCTATAAGCAACCGGATAAGAATCTAGACGATGAATCTCCATCCCCGTAATTGTCATTAAAACTAAATCATACAGACTAGAACTGAACATAATTCAGTAGCAAAATGTTATAGCTTATATGCAATAATACCATTGCAAAATAACAACCTAAGTAGCCTTACAAAATCACTGTTATAAACAATTTAAGGCACTTTTTACGTAAACTATTTTAAGTTATAATTTATAATCGTTATTTGTTATTGTTATGTAAATCTTTGTATGAAATTTATAAATCTTTATTATGGAAAGGAAGAAGTCTTGAAGAAAAATTTGTTCTCATAACCTCGGTGGACTTTAATAGTTTTTATATCAGCCTATTTGATTTTTAGTTCATCTTCTGTAGTAGTCTAATGACCGAGAGCCAGAGAATTTAATTCCAAAAAACTATCATGCGTAAGTTCGTGAACAACGAAGGGCCTTCCTTTCTTCATTGCAGTTTTTATAAGGGGTTTCTTTTAAAGTTTGTAACGAAAACTGAAATTGTTATCAACGGCCATATTTCTGGCCTTCCCATTCTAGCACGCTAAAAATAATTATTTAATCCACTATAATTTAATGCAAAGGACGTATTTCAAAATAAGCTATTGTTGTATTATAACATATAATTATAGTTGACTAATATTGGATTACAAAAAGGACGCATTTCAAATATGGAATTTTGTAGTACAAAATATAATAATGAATACCAATGTTAGGATGCAAAACGTACGTTTTCCAAAATATAGCACTTTTGTATTATATGTTATGGTTACAAATACTAATATTAGAACGCAAAACGGACGTTTCCCATAATGTGGCACTTTTGTATTATAAAATGTAATCAAATTTAGAATCCAACCCAGACGTATTTTGGATTGTGGCACTTTTTCTCGCAACAGATGTGCGGTTGCGTTGAATCCCCTGGCACAAGTAACAAAATGCGGTTTTGCACTGACATTAGCTGTCAAAGTGATATATGAATATTCTGATTGGTAAAATCAGAATAATAATATCATTCACAGAAATTGGGCCAATTTGACCACTTCATCTAACTCTACTCTTTCAAAAAGTACATCAAACGAAATTTAATAAACTTAAGGCCGACGCATTCCATAAAACTATGGCCTAGAAGGATACCTATCCTCCTGGACCATTCGCATTCACTTATTAATGTACCTACATTAATAAGCGAATTGTCAACGATAAATACTTCCACTTGCTCCTCCCTCACGTTTTGTACCTCAATGCAAACACAAGTTTTATCAATAGGCAGATAAGGAGTGTTACCCAGTCTTCTCAACATCGGTCCCTGTACAATGCTCCAGACCAGTTACTATCTACGTGCATCATCCTCACGTATGAGCGTAGTCTACTAGTAATTACTAGCAACCTAAGCATATTTGACACGGAATGTATATACCATTTACTTTAACGGCAATTCTATATTCACCATATTCATTGTATTCATTGTATTCAATGAATTATGTACTTTCTAGGGGTAATTCATGCATATTTTAGTATTTAATCACATTATGGTTTCTATGAGAAAAAATATAAAAACAACATTACTTCTGAGCTTGTTGGACGTTGCGAAAATAATATATTTTTGAAGTAATGCCACTTTTGAGCTAAAACGCTTGTAGATGATCAGATAAACATTTACTAAATTCACTTTTATACGAAGCACCAGTTGCACGGCTCGTTGACTGTATTCGACGACGACTGCACAACGAATATCTGCCCGACCGTTTTTCTCCTCTAGTGACGCGACACAGCAAGAACGAAATAGTGATGTATACAATTGGAAATGAATGTAGCAATTGATATAATGATTACTTAACATATAATTTAATTCAAATAATCGACTGTTCACATTTTTTTAATCTTTATTTTAGTTTTCTTCCAAATAGGGCGTGATAACTCCATCGTGCCTTGTTATAGAAACACGATACCATTTAACATAGAAAATAATGTTAATAATAAAGTAACACATGAGAACTAAATTTACTACGGAACAGCTATAACCAGTCTACACAATGTTTTGGCTACATCTGATATCGATTGTGACAGTATACTTTGAATCAGCCCTACATCCAAGAGCTTCCTTCAGTGCTTTTCGTTCATGTTTAATCTTGAAACATTCCATCAAATGCTTAATATTTACGGCTGTTTACCACACAATTGTTAACAAATCATGATTTAAGAATAACATTGTATCATATATCATAGAAATGAAAAAAGACACCCTTTTCGTTCCTCCCCGGTTTCAAAACAATTCCCTAATAGCCTAGCACAGGAATTCTTGGCGTCTAAATCTTGAGTAACGTCCCCCCCCCCCAATGAGCCACCGGCTTCCCACAAACCGCACAAAACACGACACTGGAGATATCACTTTACGGCGGTTTTATGTGAGCAAGAGGTACCTGCCCGGTCGTGCAGGCCCAATTCCGTTGCATAGGAGGATTTAGTGTCACACACTATGCATGGCACTACCTTCTCCTATGCAGCACGGCAAAAGATATCTGATTCTTCACGTCCTTTTACCTCAAGGATAATTAAATTTAAAATAAAAAATTTGCATCTGAGAGCCTCAGTGGTTAAGTCGCTAGTACTATGGACTTCTACTCGAGCGATCCTGGTTTGACCCCGGCCCAAATTGCCAATATTCTTTGATATGCTAAGTGCATATTCGTAATGTTCCTACGGTGGAAAATATCGTGGGGAATCCACCTTACGTAGGATTGAGACTACTTTCCCTTCCGAGTTGTTGGCCAATTCCATGGTTGTTCCATTTGGCAAAATGGAAGTCACTCTGTGTAGAAATTGTCCTGCTCGTTAAATTTCCTAAATTAGGTCCCGATCTAATCAGGTGTAGAAAAGGGATAAGGTTAGAAGGAATAAGATGATAAAAATTTGCATCTGATATCTGGTAATCTGTGAAATCATATTTATTAAGAGATAAATAATGCCATTTAGATTGTTAATTTAATTTGGCTATCATCACAGTCAAATTTTGAAAATAGCACCAGACTAAAGTGTTAAAATAAACTTAATTGAAAATTTGGTCTAGTAACATAATTTTGGAATACTGATTATGGGCTCGAATTTAGTGCCTTATACTTAACTTGTATTTGTACCTACAAATACAAGTTTATCTGCTCCTGGCCTATCCCACCAACTATGCGACAGTGTATATTGTTATACCTTGTCTTGCCATAAATATATTAACAAAAAATCAATTTCTTTAATTGCTAATGGCATGTATTACTTATATAGTCTGTTATTTTAATTTTGGATACAATACAGTTTAATAGTTGAGGATAGTTATCAAGAGGAGCACGCGCTCTTTCCATGAATAAATTCTTCACTGCTAATCGTATGGTTCATTTTAGGGACTCCACATTATCGTAGCTTTTGGAGCAGGCTGTACTCTCTAAAACTGACCATAAATCATAATCCAGCAGATTCAGATTGGGACGGGACGATGGCCAGTTGCCAGCTCTGATGAAGTCTGTGTTCATATCTGTAAAGATATTTACAAAGTTCGTATTATGATGACAGCTATGACGGCTGATGCCTGTGTTTGATGCATACAACATCCAGTACGATCGTGAAGACCATGAGATGAGGGCATCTCGGGTGTGTACCTCAGTGATATGCCATAGCTTACTATCGTACACATAAAACTCCTCAGCTAGAGTCCATCTCTTAGGATGGTCACACAGCCCTCCATATGTCATCCTGACGTAAGGCATCAACACATATAAGTATGTCCGTCCGTTAGTCCGTTCCAACCATGACTGCATAGACCGACTCTTATGACCTTGCGCCGAGTAATGCTAATGTTATTGAAGAGTTTAACTCCTCAAGAAAAGAATCGTGATACGCGTGTACCTGCTTCACGAAAATATTGCTCAGTCACACCTTCATAGCTAACATACCACAAAAACATCACTAAAGTTCCCACTTCACAGCATTCTCCCGAATGCTCACGTTGTACTCTGTAGACTAATTGGGAAGCTTCCTTAGAGCTTTATATATTACATATTATATAGCTACTGCCATTTTCTTTGTTAAAATGTTGCTCGATTTTAAAAGTTTTCTCATCCGTACACAAAATTTTTCTGTGACATCCCTTCGCGTACCGCCACAGTGATTGTCTTGATTTTACCACTCTATTCACCTTCATTTTACCAGTGAAGAAATAACCAGTGCGTCTCATATAGGCTGCAAGTCCTAACTCATCTCTTAAAATATGTGACATGGTTCTAGATGCTATCTTCATTTCCGGAGATAGAATCTTTTGCCTTCGTACAGGATTTCTCCGAATTCTTTCCGTTATTGCTATGACCACCTCTTGCGGACAAACACTGCGTGGATTGCCAGACTTTCTCTGTCACAAATAGAGGAAGCCTCATTGTAACCATTACTAGCCCAGTACACATTTGTCTAACACCAAGTATATGGAGAGTTTTAAAAATTGCATTTGGCTCCATAACTACTTTGTGTAATGCAATCACAGCGATTCTGTTCTCTGTATCATCCCGCTCCATTTTAATATCGCAAAACATTGTACAATATATTGGCGCCAAAATGAGAAAATAATATGACATATTCCAAATTCAAATGTAACATCTTTTTATTTTAAATTGTAACAGAATTTATGACCAGACTAAGCATAGGTACAGGCACGGTTACCGATTCCATTTCTTTGGGATCCAAGTCATGAAAGTTGCTCCTTAATGGACAACCTAATCGCGTAACATGCATGCAGAAAACATACAGTCGTATCGAGAATTTCCTCTTTTATTCAAGTCCAAACTTTTATGGGACCACTTGATGTCAGTTCATCTATTCGTCTTTTTATCGACATATTTATACGGATAGGTAGACTTGTCTACTCCATTGTTTATCTATCTGTTTCTTTTTATGTGTGTTGTTATATCTATATCGAAGAACTAGTAAATGAAAATAGAATATATATAATCTAATTGCTGACGGTGACATTAATGCTTGTATTAAATATAGTTACACTTCAAAACGCAAAGTATAAACCAAGGAAAAAGTTAATTTTAAAAGTGGAATCGCTTTAATATTTACAAAACTAGCACACGCAAATTATGTCAGTACAGACTCGAACGCTGAAATGTAACCATATTTTTTCTACTATGAGTAGAGCCACTGTGAGTGTTGCAAATATTCGAGATTTTAAATTTCGGTATTATATCGATACAACACGTTTCACTGTATTCTTTTTCATTTTAATTGTTATATTATTACTTTATATTAATATTTTATATACTAGTATTCAATTTGGCTATATCATTTCCGCATTTTGTGTAAACTTTCAGATTGTAGAAATTGTAAAGCATTAAATGTGTCGGAAATCGGAAGAGGCATTACAACACTTCTTCCGTTCCTCGTCGGTTACCACAGTCAGAGAGAATAGAGATATTTTTCTTCTTAATAAATAATCAATAATTATTTAATAACTAAATGTCATTTATATAGCGGCTATAATTTAGTTATAACAAATAACTATTAGTCGTACAAGTAGATATCTGATCATAATATATTAGTAGACTTTTGGGGATTTTTATTTTTTAACATTTTCAATCTTGCTAAAGTCACATAAAATGGATGTCGGGCAATAATTTTGTCGATACGAGTAAGCTACGGTGGCGAATAATATCAAAGTCCTTACTTCCTATCTTATATTTAAAGCATTCATTTTATCCTCAGAAGGACCTTCTGTATCCAGGTTCTACAGGATTAGGATCTTGTCGTAAAATCTGTTATTTTATAATCGTTTTCGATGTTCTGCATATTATATATTTTCATCGTAAATATATTATAGTTACTGTTAGATTTGGCACAAACATATACATTGTTCTCTTGTATATGCTATTTGTGTCATACTAGTAGTTCGTTGTCCCGATTTTAGACATCCTCAGGCATTGAAGACGGTATAAAAAAGTAGGTACTTTCTAAATCGCATAGCTCATATTTATTAATACTAAAAGTGTTTGGTAAGAGGTAGTATTATCCTGCACTGAAGCCGAGTCGGGCTAATACGGGTACCTCTTGTTCACGTTGGATCTCCGTCATGTTATAGATAACCTACCGTGCTATGTATAGGTTGTGAGTTTCTGGTGCTTAAGAAGGGGATCAGAGGAGGAAAGGAGGAGATCAAATCGTGTGCATAATAAATAAACGAGACATTCAACGGCAGTGACCTAAAAGCTCTCTGAAATTGATGTCTTAACTTAAGTTTACGCGAATGTTACTCAGTAATAATACTCTTATGGATTTTATAGTGGTTTATTTCATTATTCAAATAGCCCGACGTTATAGAATCTCTAGAGCAACCATGGCCATGACTGGACTGAGAAGACAGGTGTCCTGATGTCACCAATTATTAAATATACCCGAATGATTATAATTATTTGAATAACGCAAAGAGTATTTATTATATCTCGAGGTGACACGTGAAAAACTCATTCTCATTCATCTTCTCTACTGAAATTCGGATGTTTTCTTATTTTCAATATACTTACGGGTCATCCTTGGAAGGAATCGGTGTTTTCTAGTTGAATTGCGCTTTATCAAATCCAATGTAATTACAGGGGCTAACTTCAGAATGCTCACAGATCGCAGATGTCTCAAATCAGCTATATGTCCTTAAACGCAAGTTCTTATGGATCTTTTAGTTTGTCCTACATGAGTGAGTCCTCAATCATTCGGTTTTCATTCGGTTTTATTGTACTATTTTATGAATGTGTGCATAAATTGGCCGCTATTTTAATTCAAACCACTTTCTAACATTTTTTCTAGCCACAATTTCTATACACATGGCAAAGTGTTGAGATCAGTTGATATTACACTTTTTACCTAAAAGTGAAATGATGTTTGCCAGTATGTATTTTTTTCCCATAGGCAAGAGAGATTTCGTTACTTTGAACATTATTTTTGGCGTATATTTAATTAATTAAAACATATATTATCGATATTTTACTTACATATACGTATTTTTGAGTAAGAACTAATATAGTCAAAGACAAAAAAAATGTGATAAATTGTTACAAAATAAAATAAATATTTTACATAATAACATAATACATAAAACCATTAGCCCTATGACTTATTCGGGAAATGCTTATTCCATAGCAGCCAAAAGCGCATAAGTTATCGATAACATTACGGCGCGTCCTTATAGACTACTTGAACTCTCCGCTGACTTTAACGTCCATATAAGTCCGACATTTTCGCAGCTAAAATATATTTCAATTCCCATGCTGCAGACATAATTTAGGTTGTTGTGCTAATATTTTGGCCAAAGCGCAAGGGGCATAGTCTCCGTCATAATAGTGGGTACAATTAGGTGTAATGTAGATATAACACAACTTTGTGTATATCGTATTATTTCGGTTCTTGACGTGTCCCATCCCTGGATACACTGAAACGCACATATTTCCCAACCGGGGTTAAATAGAATATACCTTCAAAATTTCTTTTGTATTGGAAGGCAGGCATATAGGAGTAATAAAAGTGGACAAAGTTCCGGAGTGGAGGCTGCCTTTAGGAAAACGATGTTTTGTTTGACCGCTCACCAGGTGGGAAGATGTTCCGGGATGGATGCAAGTAGCAGGAGAGTCTTTACGTTCTTGGAAAGAGACCTATGCCCAGCGGTGGATCGATAAGGACTTATAATAATAATGTTGACGATGATGAATAAAAGTGGGGTACAGTTGGCGTTATAGAGAACATAACCGCGACAGACACCCATCATTTTACAGCGGTATTCCGTGAGTGGCCCATTGGGGGGGGGGGATTTCCTTAACGCATATATAGAGCCCTCGACATGAGGTACATTTTACCTCTAAAACCAGTAACTCACGGCCGAAATCGGGGAGGATCGGTAGTGGTTGATATTAAATCAGTTAATATGAACATCGTAACCTCGTGTTGACGAAGGTCCCCAAATAAAAGGAGAATTAAGTACGGCAGGATGAAGATTATTAGAACGTATACTAACATTAGGAGGACGTAGAGCCTCTTACTCTCTCTGTTTGTAGGCGGAGTCTGTGTTGCAATTTGTTTCATTTTCTGGTGGCCTGTTGTAGAGGAGGAGGGAAGAACACATGTACTCAAAAATCTCCCAAAGATCGCTGATCTACGGAAATATTGATGCAATCATTAGCATGTTTTCACTAACAGTAAGCTACACATACAAGTGTAACGTAGGCTATACTTTATTGCCAGCAGTGTTCCGCGGATTCGACCGCATGTAATCTCTGCCAAAGAAACCGTTAATTATTTTTAATTTAACGCTCAACGAAGCGGCCACGAGCCTGCCAGTATACTGCTAGTTACTCTTAAGCCCCGGTTATGCACGTAAATTATATTAGGGCTGGAAATTCACAAAATTACCTTGTTAACGCTGCCTTGACTATAAGGCAATTATGAGAAATTTCACCGCACATTATAGTTATCCCTGTCTGTCGTTGAGGTTGTGTTACATAATGTTAATCCGCACACTATCTAACTATTATTCCCAACTTCTTAGCTATTGCCCTGTATTTAGAAAGAGTTATTGTCATGCTGCATGGTATTGGGTCGGCATGGATAGGTATCCCTTACTCATACGGCACCATTGTATAGTGACTGCTATGTTGCATAGCTTTTGTAATCCTCTGGTGGCCTATAGAAAAAGGTGTAGTAAACTCAACACTACTTATCAATGATGTCATCAAAATATTTCAACTCCACTCTTGCCCCGATAAACTGTAAGAAAATGCAGCGACCCGCTCTCACGGCAATGTTATGTTAGCCTGGGATGGTAACCAGCATAGTACAAAATCACACTGTATATAATAAGATCTCAAAATTATAAAACGATATAAGAAAGAAAGAGATAGCCAAACACATATACACTGAACACACACAAGTGTAAGTGTACTGCAGCGTAACACCCACGGCTTCCACATAATATTTATCTAAGCAGTAGTATTTTTAAATTATTCTATTGAAAGCTCACTTCTTACAGTACGTATAAATATCATACTGAGAATTCGTTTAGCAAGGGAAATAAAAAAATATATGACTTAACTTCAGAAAGGTCGCCAGTTTTAAACTCTATTTGGAGTAGTAATATTTTTATCTTAACACTATTTTAAACTTCAATATCACGTCGGGATAATCCCCCACGATACAGTGAATTCGTTCGAGGATAAAAACTTATTTGTAAAAATAAGAATTGTTATCAGATAAAAAAAATTGTGGAGTTTTGTGTTCGGTTGCTTTTTAAGAACAAAACGCATTTTTTCAGCCTGATGTGATGATCAAGATGATGAACGAACGTGATGGACGACAAAATATGATTTAGTTTGTCGTTGTCCTTAAACAAATTTAAACTGTACTCCAGATATACCAGGTTCACATTTAAACTTTACTCCAAATATACCAGGTTCACATTTAAAGTCTCGAACTATCTATTCTAGACATGGAAGCCGGTCGTTTCCGGTTTCCGGTTTCTATTCGAATTTTAATAAATAGTTAAAGTTATATAAAAGTGGTTATTCGTCGATTGATATCCGTCACATAAAGACAATGCACTCCATTAATATATATAATCTCGTAAACTTTTAAACATAAAGTCATATTAATTTCAAGTGTAAGAAAAGTGCAGCTACCACATCAGCTTTCGTAATACTTCAAGCCACGCAAGCCAATTGTTTGAACCTGGACTTACGGCTTGACTTCTGGACCTGGCCGCCAGCCAGAATTTGTATTTATTGTTCATCGTTTATCAATTATCTGCGAGCGTCGGAATGTGGCTACTAAAATTTTCATATCTTTTTAGTTGTGTTTTTATCGAAGTGGGGTCAAATCGATTTGATAGTGATTCAAAGTTTTAACACGTCTGGTTTTGTTAATCGGGAAATAGGGATTTTCTTTGTATATTTATAAGTTTAGAGTAGGGCCGCTCCACATAAAGTATTGTACAACCAATAACCAATATAAAATTGCAGTGAAGTCAGCCGAGAGGCTACACTTCGATTATATTAGGTACTTTTACTATTCTGAAACAGTTATTTATTTAATGTCTATTCTATATAGCAGTGCTTTACATAATTTGTATCCCAACCCTAGTCTCGTCGCCAGACGAGCATCCCTGGCAATCCGATGAAGCTGTACTCGGCTTCTCTTTGCTTTTACAATTTATGTTCAATTCCGAAAGAAAATGCTCTGGCTTCTGTTATTCTCCGGTATTAATGCCCTTCGTTATTAGAGGAATTTAAACGACAAAAGCTTATATTATGTTTACAGATAAATATAGTTGCATCTAACTTAATTGAATTAGACGTAACTTTTCCTCCGGTAAAATTGCGCCGGCTCCTGGGGGTTAAATCACTATTAACCCTTTTAACGCTGAGCAAAGCGGCGCTTCACGGAGAGGTCTGTTCGCTTGTAGTCCGAGTGTATTAAATTACGTTGGCATTTCAATGTCATGCCACCTTTAGTGGCATTTTAGATTTGTTGTAAAGACCAATTCTGTATTGCAGCTCCGTCGGGCTGGCAAGACATGAGAGTACATTTTATGTATACAGTACCGCCATGAAGTGAAGGCTATCGTGGCTCATCAGCTTGTGCGAGACTAGGATTAGATGGAAGCTTTCGTTTAGCAACATCCGCAATGACATGTTATCAGATGCCCCGATTTGTGGTTTACCTGTATAGTCAATAATAAAATCTATCTCTAAACAGAGAGGCGTGGGAAGAGGGTAGAGAAGCCTTTGCCCAGTACTTTGATATATGAGACTTTTATTAATAATAATAATGTCCATGTATCAATGTGTCTATCTGTCACGAGGTACAAGTTTATTGTTGAAACTACCGAATGTATTTTAATAATTATTTATTCGTTTTTAAGCCATTGATCCTCGAGACCGTATAGATTATAATTTATTTTTGTGGCTGGTCGCCACCTTGTCGAGGTCCCACATCTCCCATATTAAAAATGGAAACGACGCTTCCGGAAAATCATATTGAGCTTGAGCATTTTGTGTTGACGTTGTATTCAAGGGTCTACAATATCTGGTCGGATAATTAAAAGCTGCAGCTAAACCACAAGATGCAATCGGTGAGCTATTTCACTCACAAATATACGTGGGCGAAGTTGCGGGCACCAGCTAGTAGATATTATTTACTAAAAAATAATGAAGAAACCGTGCGATTAGATTATACGACAAAAGAAGGAACAACATAGACTTGGACAGTCGGTCGTTAATCGGCAAAAAGCCTTAATTAAAGAAACGTTTTGGCTTCGCGAACTCTCACGCCTCCTTCATTGAATTTTAAAAAAAGTCGCAAAAGGCAAGGCACAGTTGAAAAATAATTTCACTTTGGATGGCAATTTTAAAGTTTACTTAGCTGCGACTCAAAACTAGCACTTTCAAATTCAATAGCGATTCATTATAATCTTTTGTAATTGTTCCCGGGGTCCAGTGCATATTCCCGGGACAACTTGCTATTAGGGTAGTAAATTATTATAGAAAATATATGCAAAATTTTGGTACCGTATTTTATATAATCTATTAAGCATATACAATAAATGAAAACCTTTTGTTCATTTGTCTAACATAGAGAAGCAGGCGTGTTTTTATGAACAGCCTTACCCAAACCAGCTATATTACAGAAATGGTCATCCTTAGAGCCTTTCGGTTTACGTTTCGTGGTGATGGTACGCTTTCCTACTGGTTACGTTACATAGACCAACAGTTTTTTAATCTGATAATCTAAATTAAACAATTGTTTTTACTAAGAGTAAGATAAATATTATAATAATATATTTTAACATTTTATGAAACTGCAAACGGCATTCTGGCATCATTCCAATTTTAATGAAGTAGAATTTTATAAATGGTTAGAGATAAAATTATCGATTGCTGCGCCCCCTCCAAGAATATTTGTTACTCACACTACTATCGTCAACATCACCATTCTCTACACATTGATGACTCTTTTATCGACAAACCGAAAGAAAACTTCTTGAATAGAACGACTATTCAATATTTGTTCGTAGTTTACCGGCGTTTAGAAACTACCGCGTTATATGGGGCTTATCAGTTCTCGGAGAATCTGTGGATACATTTTTTTACATCCATAGAACGTTTACTGTGTTAAATGACATCAGACGATCATTGACATAACATTTATCATTACTTACTTAGGAAATTTTCACAAACTGTACTAAGCGCGATATAGTCGCTTTTAAAACGGCAAATATATATTACTAACAATATGCCGTATTATAACAGGGGCTGGATACCACTCCGTGGTCGGCTAAACGTTTTAAATACTTTTTGATGACGCGGGTAAACGCATTTACGCACCTTCATTGGCCCTGGGTGGAGTCCAGTGGTGTGTGGGGCTCGCGTCATATTATAGTGCCGAAGACCCACAAAAGCCACTGTGGTGCCATCAGTGCCGCCTTTGGTGAGATGCCCCGGAAGAACAAATCATCATGGCACTTCGACAGCTATTCAGTTCCCTGAGGGACCGCGACTGCACCTCCATAGATGTGGTTGTCCCGAACTACAGGACAACCCCACCAACACTGGGACAGTGCAAATTATAAGAGGGGTACAAAGAGCAGACCTCCACCCGCTCTTTTGCCCCATCTTCTTATAAGAGGGATGCAAAGAGCATCCCCCACGGTTTAATTGGCTTCGCCTGGGTTCCCCCAGGCAAAGCTTGGACCATGGTGGGGTAAAGGTTTTAATTACTCTGAAGAGGTAAAGATTATTATATATGTTGTTTCATCGACATTTCTTGCAACTTCTATATACGACGTTTGTATACGTACGTACTTTATACTTTATAAATTTAAAAAAATGTAAAATTAGCCCCAATAAGGGGCTAATTTTACATTTTTTTAATTAGGGTACAAGTAGCCGCTGAAAAATATAATGTAAACGATGCGAAGTCAGCTCTTATATGAATATTTTGAATATCGTCAGTTGGACGACGTCTGCAGCTGGACACATGTCTCCCCGTGGAGCGATTGTGAATAGGAATAATTTTAAGATTACACCTATACTATATTACTGTAAAAGCCCTAAATTAATAATGTGACTGTGATCTATCATATATCAGATTAAGGACACAAGAAACAATCCAGATCCGTGTAATGATTCGGAGGGACCTACTACTATTGGCGATGCTATTGAATTTGCCATAATAGCCTAAACAATCACAAGATATTACGTGGCTAAAGTGATGAATGAATTGTAGTGAAAATGAACTTCATCTATCATGCTGGGCAGAGCCAGTTTGCAATGCATCAACATGCGACTGTGACATAGTTTCATTTTTTTTATTTTGGCGTCCGTATACGGATTATTTGACTTATGCACAATTATTTGAAGTATTATGCCAAAATATTATACAATGTTACAGAGATTAGTCGCCGTTCTTCTTGGTTACGACTAGGGTTAAATCGATATTAGAATATCAATGTTACACTGAGATTTATAAAATACTATTTTTAACAAACTATTTTAATGTCGATTATTTGAGTGTAGATGGTATTTTCGGTACAACACAAACATAGAAATTTGTTTGAGGTTTAAATGACTTGGGACCATGAAAACGCTTTCCTAAATAATCAGTCTGCAGAGCTATAGTTGAAACATTTGGCCAAGTTTCACTGCTAAATTACCTTACGCCAAGCAGGCGGAGGAGAAAGATTCCCGGGAGGGATGCAACCTTACATTGACTAAATCCGTTCTCGGAGATAAAACTGTATATATGAACCCGCTGGGATTTTAGATAACGCTTCAGCAATTTAATATAATGATATTCTTACTTAGTTTAGCTCTTTAGGATGCTTAATGCAGTATCATTATGAAGAATTGGCAAGTTATCTTCGTGGTACAGAAAATATTTCTTAGTATTTTCACGAAATCTGTACTGCTCCTACCTACTTTGTAGTTACGTTAAGGGTTTTAACATAGTAAATAAATACTTAATAAAAGGTATTAAGGTCTAAATACCTTGACCGTCGGACCGGCCGAGTTACACCAGCCGACTGATTTTCGTACCTACCATTTCACAAGAAAATCGGTTTGTATACCCGTATTTTACTAGAAGCAGTGGAAGCATGGGGCTAGAAAAGCGCCCACTTTTTCGGGTCTTAGCGGGGAAACGCATTTGCGCACTGCCATCAGTCATGGGTAGAATTCGATGATGTTTAGGACTGGCGAATGAACCAAATAACCACTAAACTCCGGGGATATCATCGGCTGCCAGAACTGAAGGCGGACATGCCACAGGGCACTCCTGCGCCTGGCCAGTCCCTCAGAAGGCACCTTTTTCTCTAAAAGGAGATTGATACGACAAACATAAATATACTATCAGTGAAATTGATAGAGTTCAGGTTGTCATATTTTATGGTGTGTATATTGTATGTATGTTATGTTGTATGTATATTATATTGTATGTATATTATATTGTATGTATATTATGTTGTATGTATATTATATTGTATGAATGGGTGCATTGCGGTATTATGTATAGTTTTTAATTTAATTATGTTTACCACCTGGGTCCAAAGCAGGAATGAAACGTCGAGCTAGCAACATAATTAAGTAAACCGCAATAAAATCCGTAATAGTAGTTTTATTGTAATGAGTACGATTATTAATATAAAAATATAAAAGATGTAAATTTTCATATAATTCTAAAATTTACTATAGTCATATAGTCTTGGCGTGTGATGTAATTATTACAAACCATGCACTGGGTTGGATTCGATCTCGCCACTCCCGGCGTAACCCATTGCGACAGTGTGTTTTCAAATTTTTTGAAGCAATATCGCCACAGTGTAACTTATAAATACAATTATTTACACCGGAAGGTTCAAAATATTTTAGCCAACGGGGTTCCATTTTGGGCTGAATGTGTGACCGGACACCGGCGGTCGTAAATTTTAGAACAATGTGGAGGCCGATGTGCCTATTGATGTTAAACTGTGCAACGGTCACTTCGATATTGAATCTGAATAACCACATGTTTGGTACTCGATCTATCAGCGGTTTCTATCCTCTCAAGATAGGCCAAGAGCACTTCCTTGCTTTATGATAACTTCCACAGCACTTCCTTGCTTTATGATGATGTGGTGAAAAATGTACAGAGATAAGACTAGTCTATACTAATATTATAAAGCCGAAGATTTCGTTTGTATGAATGTGGTAATTTCGACAACAATTAGTCCGATTAAATAACTATTTCAGTGTTAGATGAGCCCATTTATCTGTCAACCATGATGAACACTATTCTCGCTTATGTGATGGTATCATGTTATCGAAAGGTACATTTCCGGTAATATTGTACCAGTTTGGCAGCAATCAGTAGAATGTTATTATACATTTAATTAAAGTACTGACTATTTACAAAAATGGATTTATCAATATGTGTGAAACATAATATCGTGTTTAAATGCAATACATTACGCTATTATTTTATCTTTCTGTTTCCTGAGAGAAAATTTCACAACACCAACATCGTAAAATATTACAGCAGAGTAATATATAATCGTAAAAAAGAAGTGATCGCAGCTTTGCAAGTTTGCGAGATCATAAACTCGCCTATTTAAAAAGATATGATTGCTTAATTAATTATTTTACACTTCGTATGCTTGCTTATGAAAATATAGCACTAACTATTGCTCTATAAAGAAAAAAGCTACTTGTTACTTCGAAATAAGTCAGAGAATAAAAATACAGTTTTATAGAGAAGCTATGTAAATAATCCTTACAAGTTTCTCGGAACTAATAACACTACTTTATCTTTACAAACCGGCGAGAAGCACTCGGCGTTTTCAATGTTAGCTAATAATCCGGCTTGACTATAAATAAGTATCTTTTATGTATTTCTTGTTAAAACATTAAAATTATTATTAAAAGTTATCTTCAACTCACGTTCATCTACTTAGAGGATCTTATTACTTCCAACATAAGTGCGAATGAGCGTGGAGAAGTCTCCTGTTTAATCGATTTATATTTCACATTAAAAAATATCCATATGCTTTCCTTGCATTTGTCCAGCAGATTTGTTCGCGCAAATATTGTAAAAAAAAATTTTTTTCAGGACAAGAATTAGTTAATGCGTCATTACAGATCGTAAACTAAGCATGTGTCAAATTTGATCCAAATTAATTCAATTGTCCTTGAGTTATAGCATATATAGTATTATATATATAGTAAGAGACACCCATTTATCCTTTATATTATTATTATTTAAGTATAGATTAGCACTTAAGTATAGATTTTAAGTACCAATTGATAAAATAGGAAAAGGACGTAAAGAGTGTGTTACACATGAGTGTGTTTATGCAAGTATAATACCAAGCCCTGGAAACTTTTAGTATAAAAATCTGTTATAAACTGAGTGAATTCAAGAGATATTTCTTTTAAAACTGAACTGTTCAGGTGGTGGTGGTGTCTTACGACGCCCATATATATCCGGATAATTGTAATGCGATGGTGGCCATCACTTTCTAGTGAATGAGCGACAGGTGCCTCCAATTTTTCATTCCACTCCGGAGTCTAAACGTTGGCGGTGTTACACCCCCGCACCTCGGAGAGTGGGTTAAGCTGTGGATGGCCCTGTTACAACATTTATACACATTTTGTAGGTATCAAACGGGTTTTAACGCGATACTTAAAATACTTCGGCTGGTGACCATGGCTGCTGTAAGTCGGTCGAAACGTCGAGCAAGGTATTTTAATTTGTATGTTGTAATTTTATTTTACAAAAACTTTGCCAGTTCCTTGTAATATATATTTTATGTATCGCGTTAAAACCCGTGACATAACTACAAAATGTGTAACAAACGTGTAAGTCTCAAAAAAATATTTACACACATGTATAAATGTCGTAAGAGGGAACCGGTACACATTATTCTTGTAAGGACATACACATGTTTTTTGTATTATAATTAGACTATTATCAGTATTTTTTTCTGTCCAACCACCTAATTGTGTATAATGAATGAAATCTTCACTGTGCACATTACAAAAACATGTTACAAACAGTATACAGAAGCAATAAAATACAATAAAAGCACGCAATGGTACTGCACGTGATGACACCATAAACAATTGAATAATGCAGGCAGACTCGGACTCATACATCAAGAGCTATGTGAAAAAGGCTATGCGGGATTGGAATGAGTCAAATTGAATCCTTCGTTAAAATGTAGTAGTAGACTCAAAAATATTTAAATACTACTTAACTAACAAATTAAAAAACAAACAAGCTGTCCCTAGTGACATGACAGTTCTCTTCTGATCAGTAGCGAATAGCTAAGTGATTTGTGATGAATTTCATACAAAATTTCAACCGTAGGTTGGCCGGGGATGGCTAATCCCGCGCACACATCCTTTGTAGTCCTTTGCTGGTAAAATTTAGGAAAATAACAAACATAGGCGTACATTTGAACTCGGATCCCTAACTATATGTAAACCAAATTTCATAGAAATCTATTGAGCATTTTACAATGAACACACCAGTCATACAGATTACATAAATTAAGGTAGGATTAACTTTTTCTTGTCGACGCGGGGAAACGTATTCGCGCGCCTTCACTAGCCCTGGGTGGGGTCCAGCGGTGTGTGGGCTCGCGGCATATGATAGCGCCGAATACACATAAAAACCACTCCGAGCGCCATGTGCTCAAAGACGCCTCCTCCTGTTGCTCTTTGGTCTCCTCTTCTTATAAGAGGGGTAGGAGAGCGATTCCTCGTCCTGATCTTTACCACCTCTTCCTATAAGAGCGATGCAAAGGGGAGCTTTGCATCGCTCTTATAGCAGCTCTATTGGCTTCGCCTGGGTTCACACCAGGCTACTAAGCACCATTGCCACGACAAGGGTTGAACCATGGTGGGGAAGGTATTATTAATTAATTTAGTCTAAACTAACCCAACATTGACTAATTGATCGTCGAAAACGAAGGAATAATTTTAAATAAAACTCAAACCAGCCGTCATAAGAGTATCATGTCGCAACATTACCTAGCTCAGCTTTAAACCAGCTATGCGAATATATTCGAGCCATAAAAAATCTTAACCATATTTCATATTTACAAAATATAAAATATATTTCGGCTTGAGAGAGCACGATGCAGTGAACGGCGAAAAAATAGCGAGCAAATTTTGTAGACAGCTATTGCCGGAACATATTTTGTTCAATGGCAATGGCTTTAAACTCAAGTCAAGTGTAATCCAGAGTCGTATTTTACGAAAATAGTAAATGAAACCGTTATAGCAAAATTCACTTAGTTGTTTTCATAGTGCAATTGTTGTTTCTTCATAAATCTTATTATTACGATCTTTTCAAGAATATGTGCTCGACTGAGAAAAATAATAAGAATTACCGGGACAAAAATTTCTTGACTGAGAATGTAGATTTTTGAGGTAACATTGGCACATGCTGCAGCTGAAAGGCATTCCTCGACTTACGCACTGTACTTCCAAACATTACAATATGGCATTTCGTGTAGTTTGTAAGTAGCAGCTAGCAAGTGGCCTTTCGGTGGGGTTGTGGTGAAGGATTACAACGCATCCGCTTAACCATTAGCCATACAAATATTAATGTAACCTCTGCTCATGCAGAGGTCACCAAATGGCTCCATTGCTTATATGTCCCCGTAAGCCTAAAAAAAGCCGAGTCCATCCATAAATCATGATGGAATACTAAATAGGTCTGGGTTCAATCGTATAATTTTTACAATTTATTGTTACAATTTAAGTTAATTACACGTGCGAAGCTTAGTTTTGATCAACTGAAACTTAGCCTAATGTGACTGACATGTTTATGGGATTCGGATAGCCATCAGTCGATCCAACTATTTATATAAAACGTTTATTAAGCATCATAAATTTACACACAGTTCACACACACGAAGAAAAAATACACCGTATATCGATTCATTTGTTTGTTTCTGTGTGTTTGTTATGTTTATCTAAACAGTATTGCTAAGCCGTATTATGTTCCCTGTTTTTTCTGGTTGAAATGTCCGTGACTTCAGCTGGCGTTTCAGTTATTCCGATGGACAAACAGCCGATTTAATTGGAATGTGTTGAATTAAATGCACCGTACGAATCGCGGCTCGGTGCTTTTTTTGAGTTTGTTAACAAACAGAAAAAAAAAGATTGAAAAAAAATCAATACTTTTCTACGTTC
>JAFELO010002813.1:35875-46658 GCA_017140195.1 Eumaeus atala
CCCCCCTCTCGACCAAGTTTATGAACTCGAGTGTACTAGACGTTATGAACTCGTCACGTGACAATCAGCTGTAGTACCGTACGCATTTGAACAGAAATTTACGTAATTATAAACATTTTTTTTTAATTTAATTATTTAATTATTATAGCTAATTGGCCAATATTTGATTTTAACGAAATATTATTTATGGTAACGGTATACCCATAAGCATGTGTACACATGTTTAAAAGGAACAACAGGGTTTTTGTTACGTATTGTATATTGCTCTACGACAAATTTAATTTGGTCCTTCTTGCGCGATAAAATTACATTTTCCAAATGTTCACATCTGTACTATTAGTAAAAATAATATTTAATTTGAAATCCCAGAAACATCTTTCTGTTGTACTAGTCTCAAGATAAAATGAAACTTTATGTGTTCGCGATGACATGCAAATGGGGTTTACTCCAAAAGAACAAAAATTATTTTGACAAGAAATCTTGTTTCATCACACGACGTTTTCGTACCACAGGCTTATTTCTGTTCCTTATTGTTTCTTTAAACTTCAAAAAGATGATACACAATTTTTTTCAATTACAATACCAATTTGAAACTCAATTCAAATTGAGCTCTATTTTTTTATAATGTTAAGGTACAGAAATACAGTGCCTATATCGTTGGTAATATGTGAAGTAAACTAGGGCGGGTGTAGCAAACGACTCAGCCAGGGCTGAGCTGCGGTCGCATTCTCTTACGTAAAACACGATCCCTGCATCATGCAGCCTGTGTAACTTCAACTTATCCATTTTCTCTACACTTTATGTTCAAAACTAACGGTCGGGACTCGTGGCTTAAAAATACTAGAGAGAAATGTTTTATTTATTTACTTTCATCGTAAAATTTTGTTACATAAATGATTTAGTAATGATTTCTACTGAAAGTTATTTCATGAAAACTATATTTTTTTTTACCTTTTACGACCTTTGAAAGGCAAATACTGCTAACGGATATTGGGAGACTATGTTAATATATTTATATTATTGTTGACATAGTTATTAAGTGTTTTAGCGACGATGTGATTAAATAACTAACATTACACTATGTGATGACTATGTAGAGGGTTACCATTATTTTGTATTTCCAATAACGAAAAATATGGTGAACGTTTCTTGATATTGTAGATTAATACATTGTGTTACTACTACTTGATCAGCTTAATCGTCCCGAAAATGTTTTTTATTTTATCAAAAACTTTACGGCGGTATCATGTGTCATAAGAGAATGTAGTGTCATGCACCATGCATAGCCATACCTCCTCATATGCAGCATGGCACTACCTCCCACAGAATATATTCTTGTAATTAATAATTTCTAGTAAACGAAATCAATAAACACTTATCCAGAGAAATGACTGAATCAAACATAATATTATATTATTTCTATAAGTGTTATCCTATTGGTTATATAATCACGACATGAGAGAATTTCTTGACTTCCATTTAAATTATTGGTATTTCCGATACACAAAAATAAACTTAACGTTTCTTATAATTTTGAGAAACTGTTAATTGTCTATCCTAAGAGAGATGAAGACCTACGTCAATTGTGTAAGTTCGGATCTTGAAAGTGTTTGTGGACATCGTCCGAAACGAACCTTGGTACGTGACATAGTGCAGGGAAGAACGGAGGGCCAACGTTCTAGCGGCCGATGCTCCACAAAATGTACAGACCTTATCAAGACGACAGCAAAATGCTGCCTCACTGCATTCGGTGATAATGCTACACACACACGTAATGCTACACACATAGAAAATTGGAGACAAATAACAAAAGCGGCTACCAACAACGAAAAATTAGGCAGTCCATGACCACGAATACTCCTCCTGGAGTGCAAGCAGAGAAGAAGAGTAATTATGAGTAGACGAATATAAAATAGAACTACAACTTCATTTGTGTTTCATGGCAGTTTCTTTTTTAAATAACTTTTTATAAGGACACACACACGCACGCAGTCGCGTTATTTATATGTAGATGTGCTGCCGTCATTCCCTCTCCCCTCGCCAGCGGGCCATCGGACAATCGGCTGTAACTGTATGGTACCATTTAAGCGAGAAACACCTGCAATACCAGGTACCAAATCAATTAGTGCGAAGCAAGTGTCACAATACGGAGCCATTTGACTTGACTTATCAAAATATCCTCATTTTCCCGTTTGCCTCCTGTAAAGTAATATTCGTGAAATACGAAACAAAAAAAAGAACACAAAAAATATTTAATTTTCTTCGTTTTGTTTATTTTTGTATTTGTTTTGTTACAAACTCAAAAAACCACTGTGCCGTGATTCGTGCGGTGCATTTATTTCAACATACTCCAATTAACTCGACTGGATGTCCATCGGAATGTCTGAAACGCCAGCTGAAGTCACGGAAATTTCATTCAGAAAAAACAGGGAACATAATACGGCTTAGCTATTTAATCGTTTAGATAAAAATAACACACCGAAACGAGTAGATGAATCGATAGACGGTGTATTTTTCTTTATGTATGTGAACTACGTATGTAAATTTCAAATGCTTAATAAACGTCATCTATTCTATTGTATTGTAACAAAATCAAGGGCGTGCCGCTACCGTTAGATTGGATTTCAGCTCATCGAAACAAAAATTTTCACGGCAAATTAGCATGTTAATAATCAATGATATGGTGGAACCTTTTCCAGATAATAAATAAATCTGTTATGAATTAAGTCAGTACCATTTTCACCGCAATTTCTTACGCTTTTATGTTTGGACATATAATGGTTAAAGAGAGGCATAGATTAGTGTATGATAGCTTTTACTTTTAATATTTGCTATTGATTGAGGTCAAAGCTTATCACACTATAAAGCAAGTTGAGTACGGCAAACTGTTAGGACTCAATGATTTCTTTACACAAATGTTACACATTATAATAAAACTAATTAAATGGACATTATCATGCTTTATTTATATATTTCACAGGTCTCGAAATTTTTACAATATTCATGGTCACAGGTCGGCTGAGTTGACGCATGTGTCAACTTCGCCAGCCTGTGACAACTTTGTAATCCATCCATGAATTGGTACTTGAGTAAACTTTCGTAAGAGGTATTGCATGCTGCATAGGAGGTGGTAATGCCGGCACGACCGAGTAGGTACCTCTCACTCACTTGATACCACAGTAAAGTGACGTTTACTGCGGTTTGTGGGTAGCCGGTGTTCCATGGGAGGGGGGAGGTGAAAAGAAGGGTAGCGCATCGTCATAATTATGCCGATGTTCACGGGCGTCGGTAGTTGGAAAAAAAAGCGACACCAAAGATGTCACTTCACAACGGTATCATGTGAGCGAAAGGCACCTCCCCGGTCGTGCCGGTCCAATTCCGCTGTACGTATGTTTACAATATAAGTACTAAGACTGGTTTCAGTAAAAAAATTGTGTAATTAGTAACAATGTGAGGCAGAGTACATTGTATAGTACATACTATACATCTTTTTAAGAATCTTACATAAGAATATTGCGAACTATATCCATGGAATAAGATCGTACCTCAAGATCGACGTATAAGTTGATTTTCGTATAATTTCGGAATAATTTACGAATCATGAACAAAAAATTCCAGGCAGAAATTGTCATAAAGCAATAAGTCTGCCCTTTGTACAATTAATTTATAAAATATGTTGTTTTATTTATTTTGTCTTTGCTATAGTGTAAAATGTTTCCCTTATGTGCTGTAAATGTAATTTATGTTATTTAAGTGTACAATGAGTGGTATTTGTATTGTAGAGTATCTACTTATCTAGTGTGTCAGGTTTTTAAACCAAAATTAGAAGAGAACCAAATTGACAATTACTTCGGTGAGCGAACTAGTATAAAGTAAGGGCCAATGCTACAATATAATACTTTACATTAGAATTTCGCAGGCTAGCAGTCAGCTAAACACGGGTTTAATCGTGTCATAAATAAACTACTTCTAGATACAATCAAACAATAGTTATAATCATATTATTCATAACATAATGGTCAATAACAGTACCTACTAATATATTTATATTATCTTTATGTTAATTGTTTAAAGTGGTATCAGGAATCAAGAAGACCTACTAGACAAACTAATATTTAAATATTATAAACAATTGTCACCCATGATTTCCTTTGCGTGGAGTACAGTCAAAATTACGTGCTAAAGCTAGTATATCCAGGGCCTATATATTATTCTGGCACGTAAGCTACCACAGTGCCAAGTCCAAGAAGTGGAAATTTTGAACTGATTAAGTAACAAACATCAATACGTCCATACAAACTTTCGCATTTATAATATTGGTAAGATTTCTGTTTCTTTTATTTTTAAAAACACTTAACCGATTCGAAACTACGTCCACTGGCGTAACGTGTTTACGCGATCACTGCGCCAGTCGGTCGTCGATAAGGATGCGAATGGCAGGCTGTGACCGTCTTGGCGTGCATTAAACTCTATATGCAACAATACAATACGTGATATCGATGATACTTAATGTAGGAGCGATGAATCATTAATAAACGACTGACTTTGTTTCCCAATATTGTCTCACGAACTCTATTAAACTTGGTAATAGCCTAGAATAGACTCACAAGTTATATGGTATATGACAATCCGTATACCGTAAATTGTAGCAGGTTGTTTGTTAGCTAATTTGTTGGATAAATTGACACATCAGTTCACTGCCTCGTGTTCTAGTGGTAAGCATTTTTGACCACAGATGGGATTGCGAAAATATCAGAACAGGACAGTGTTATTAGATATGTTAACCGTTTGGAGCCAGAATGGCGCTATTACACCCCTCCTGCTGGTTTTTCCGTAGTCGTATGTATTACCATCCCACGTAATCCATACGCACGTATATCTTCATTCATGCTTGTTATGCTATCCCAACTCGCCCCTTTCCGGGTTTGTATGGCTTGTGTGAAGTCCCGAAGATCCAAACGGGCCAATGGTAGTTATGCCTTTTTTTTTCTCGCTAGAGCATATACCCCCAGGTTAGGGAGAACCTGGAGGGTATGTCAAACTTGGGAACTATGGGACAGCTCCCTCTACCCAAGAAGCGCCAGCGGTGTTTTTTCTCATCCACCAATAATACGGGCCACGGCAACGGAATGAGAAACAACTGCGTCTCCGCCAGCGGGTTCCCTTGGCGGATCATCTAGGGAGAATCAGGTACCTCCCCCTCCTCCTTACTACGTTTAGATGTGCCCGAACGTATGGCGAACGAACTTCTCGGGTCTATGGAGTAGATGACAACTTCTCCAAGCTCTCGCCCTGCAACCCATTATAAAGTGACACCTTGCCTCTCGAAGACTGTCTGTACGTCCTACTTGTGGGTTTAGCCTCCTCCCGTTTACGTATTACAAAAGAGAAATAGGGCTGCATTTTCATGATTATGAATATAGCTTATTATTTCATGAATATTGCCCGAACGTATGGCGAACGAACTTCTCGGGTCTATGGAGTAGATGACAACTTCTCCAAGCTCTCGCCCTGCAACCCATTATAAAGTGACACCTTGCCTCTCGAAGACTGTCTGTACGTCCTACTTGTGGGTTTAGCCTCCTCCCGTTTACGTATTACAAAAGAGAAATAGGGCTGCATTTTCATGATTATGAATATAGCTATCTGTAACTAGAGATGGCATAATAATAAAAAAATATTTCTTAAATATTTCTTGAGGCCTTATACCGTTACAATAAAACTACTTTTACGGATTTGATCATGCTTTATTTAATTATTTAACTAACCCGACGTTTCAGAAGCTTTACAGTAACCATGGTCACGGGTGGAACGAGATGACAAATGTCTTGATGTCTAAGTTTATGAGTATGTTGAAGAACGTATAACTGATATGAAACACCGAGGAGTTACAAAATCTGCGGTTTGTGAGCATGATGAAGTCGGCCCCTGCCATTGCATTAGATTTGATAAAGCGAAAACCCTCACTAGGGAACACCGATTCCTTCCAAGGATGATCCGTGAGGCTATTGAAATTAAAAAACTTCCAAATTTCAATAGATAAGGTGTCTGGGTTTTTCTCACTGCCTGTGACGCAGTGATAAATATAATCAACTCAAATATTAAATGTGTCACCACAAGACAGCAAGATATACTTTTTTGCCTTAATCGGAACAACTAAATAATTATAATTCTTCGGGTATTTTTAATAATTTGTGTCATCAGGACGTCTGTCATCTCAGTCCGCCCACGACCAAGATTACTGTAAAGCTTCTGAACCGTCGGTTAAATAATTAATTAGACTGCGATAAAATCCATAAAAGTGATTTTATTGTAATGAGTAACATTCGCGTAAACTTAAGTCATCAATACGCATGCCTCCCACGAGACTCTAGTGTTACGCTCATTTGTAATAATCTACTGATCATGGCTTGTTTGTTTCTTTCTTTCTCGATATTTTTTTTCGACTATGTAAAATTAGTAATTATTATGAATTTGTTATTTCTACATAGTATACATTAATAAAGAAACTTACCTAAAATGATATGAACAACGTATTAATTAACACATTAATCAGTGAAATCTAAAGAAAGAGAAAAACTCTTTTAAAAATTCTATTCAATGCATGCGTAGTGACTCCCCTACAGGAACCCACACAGGACGTAACCTGAACTACAAAAGGTCTGCCAGCATCCGTGCAAAGGATTTTAAAATATCTCGTGAACGAGTTAAAAAATATGAAATTCTACCATACAACCCGTATATTCATTAATGAGATGTAAATAAAGGATTTATAATTGTTTCGATTACACCGTAATTGAAACCGACGAAAACGCGGCCGGTTCACGCCTCTTGTGGAATATCAATGGTACTGATTATTACAAAATTGAAATATGTAAATGACGTTCACAAGGAATACTATTATATTTGTAGGAATCTATTTACCTTTGTCTATATCCAATATAGAACGTAGAAGGGCAGCTAAAGTTTTAAATGAGGGACAGTTTAGTAAGTCAAATACCTACAACATCTTGATTTATATCATATAGCAGTAGCTGTAGTTGGGCGTAACAAATGAAAAAAATTCTTCACAATGGTAAATATGCCATTAGAACTTAGCTCACTAATTACCATTGCATCCAAATCGGTCCAGCACGACACGGGAAACATTACTTAGCAGCCGTATTTGTAAAAACATCTTTTCCAAAAGTCATTATACAATTATCAAGTTGTTCAGTTTCTTCATTTTCAAATATGCAAAGTAACGCTTCATACACATAAAGGCACCACATCCCTTTCATGAGCAACGCATTATGCGGTCTTAGTCATAAAAGATACTGTACACGTAGCATCTTTAAAAAGCCTTTTGCTTTATAAACTTCATAAAAGTGTTGTGAAGTTATATCTATACTTTCGATAAACTATTTAATATTATGGTGAAAATAAAAAAGGTTTTATAGAAATACAGTGTTTTTACGGTATATATTATTTTCAGGAATGATAGTGCCACGCGTAGTGCATGACACTACATCCACCTATGCAACGTAATTGGGCCGTCACGACCGACGACGACGGAGGTACCCCTCGATCACGCAATACCGCCATAAAGTGACATCTTCAGCGTCGCGTTTCTTGCGGTTTGAGAGTAGCCAGTGGCCCACTGGGGGAGTGTGGGGAAGGTGGGCAACACAACGGCATAGTAATTATGTGGTGTTCATGAGCGTCGGTAGTCGTAAAAAGGCTCCGGTTGCTCGTTTGCCTCCCTATCATATGTATTACATATATATATCAAGTACTATATAGCTGTTAATAATACATTATAGTTTACACTTTTAAGAAGGGCTATATTAAAAGAATGAGAGAAGTGGCTAGAAACACTGTTGCTAGAACACTTTGTGACTGTGTAATTAATTACTTGTTTATGGAAATTAGAGATGTATTTTAAGGACAACAGTTGACAGAACTTGAGACGTAGTTACAACGATAGCTTATCAATTAGGTAGCGAGCTGGGATCTTTTGTGAGTTTCCCACGTGTAAATGATGTTCCCTTGTTGCAGTACGATATTATGTTTTTTTTTATAAAAGAGAAATCGGAGCCTTTTTACAACAACCAACGTCCATGAATATCCACATAATTACTATGCCGATGCGTTGCCCTCCGGAGACTCCCTCCCCCCTTTACGGCGATGTTATGTGAACGAGAGGTACCTCCCCGGTAGTGCCGGCCCAATTCCGTTGGATAGGAGGATGTAGTGCTATGCGCTAAGCATGGGACTACCTTCTCCTGTGCAGAATGTTATTACCCCTTCTATTACCTGAAATTTATAATTATTATTGCAGTGTGTTCAGGCTTAGCGCCAATCACAAAATACGGTGAAAGTTCATTGATTTACTATAAGTTACCAAATTCTATATTTTTATTTTGGCCTCGTAAACGTTAAACGTTATCATGAAAAACATCGGTGTTGGCCGAATCGTTGGAGACTAAATGAATCCTCCCAACGTATTGGCCTTAAGATGAACTTGTACAAGACAAAGGTAATGTTCAACGAACACATTCTCCCTAGGCCAGTCAACGTCGATGGTGCTATTCTCCCCCATTAGGCCACCGTTTAGCCGCCATTAGTGATCGCTATATATACTAACACATTAATGTTGTAGTAACAATGCCAGGTTGATTGAGATTATATGTTTTCACTACGATTCCGATCTGGTGGCCACTTTGGAGAAGGAGGAGATAGCGGTGAAGACGGCCAAGTATTGGTATAACTTCTATGTGAATATCAGCAAACTACAGCAATCAAAAGTCAAAATATTTTTATAAAATATTACTTCATTATCATCATTAGCAGCATTTATCAATCCACTGATGAATATAAGCATCTTTCAGTGAACCCCAAGACAACTGATCTTCCGCTACTCGTCTCCATCCTGGGCCGGCTAAAGCACGGAGATCGACGTTCCACTTGGTGAATGGTCGGAAAACACTTCGTCTTCCTTAACGCGGCCTCCACTCTACAACTTTCCTAGTCCATGGACTATATTTGCTCCTTAGTGTATGACCAGACTTCAACGCACTTTTTCTGTGCGTGATGCCTGATACTTCAGTTCTTTGCCGTATGATTGTTTACGTTACAAATCCGATCGGAAATATATATCTGATGTGTTAACAGTTACGCTTTGTGTTAGATAAAACAGATTTTACCAATAAAATAGTAGTAGTATTGATGATGTGGTGGGATTCGGGTGTAAACACATACTCTACAATTATTATCTGCGTTCATTAGCGTTTGGCGTAATAAATTTGATGATACAAAATTCATCCGATACCACAAATTTCCGATCACCACATTCGCATAAATAGGAACGTTATTTAATTTCCTAACGTTCGTTATTTTTAACATGGCAACACAATTATAGTGGCATAACTATATTGGAAACAGCAAAATTAACTTCGTCAAAATTTGATCATATAATTTGATCCCTAAATTTTGTGTATGTTTATTAATTTATTTATTTTGCGGCTTAAATCAACTGAAGTTTTTCCTTTAAAATGAAATTAGTTGGCCACGTCATGTCGGTTGGATGGTTTCAAAGTCAATTCAAAATAAAGTTCTCCAGTGAGCATTACAAAGTAATAGAAATCTCAGTGTATTAAAATATAAAAAAAAAAAACAAAAAAAACATTACAAATTTAACATAAAGGTATCACTCAATCCTTCATATTTTGCTGGCTTATCTTCTCAAAAACGCAAATATATCTTACTAGCCATCCACCCCGGCTCCGTAAACTGTTACCTTACAAATCATACATTAAAACCCTCCTCGAAAATGGATCTGTCCATAGGTGAAAATCGCTTCAAAATATGTTAAGTAAATTTTGATAAAATCCTTTACATACAGACAACTTTTGCTGATTTTATTTTATAATATGTATAAACGATTCAACTAACCTAATTTATCGCTATTGGCATATCACTACGTACTTGTGTGCACAGAAGAGAGTTGTAGTAATTGTATCAGCGTACTATTGAGAACGGGGAGGCTATGCGGTTACATTCCATTTAACTTTGGGGCCGAGATCCCACTAATACAAACCCATCTTTACGCGCTAACGAGGGTGCTTGTGAATTTAATTAATCCCCTCACGATGATTTAAGCACATGTGAAATTGCGCCTTTATCGCGTTAAAGAAATTATTAAATTTTAAGGATTCGGTGTCAGTAGTATGCGTGTATCATTTTTAATTAAACAACATTATTATAATTAATAAAACTGATTTTTATCCAGTCGTGTCGAATTGCCGTCCCATCGGAATAGAAGAATGAGGGAATAAGAAGGACACTTGTACCTGCGCAGACACTTGTACACTACAGTATGTCCCGCGCAATTTGCTAGATGGCGGCTGTAGCCGTAATATGATTCGGACGATATTATTATATTATAATAATAACATAACGCTAACACGGTTGTAAGAGGTAATGCGACGATGCATTGATGTGGAATTGAGCCGGCACGGCTGGTGAGGTACTTCACTTTCACACAATACCGACGTAAAGTGACATACTTTTCAGTATCGTATTTCGTGCGGCTTGTGAGTAGCCGGTGGGGAGGAGCAAAGGAGGAGAACACATCCGCATAGTAATTCATGGGCGTCGGTAGTCGTGAAAAGGTACTGACTTCTCGTTTGCCTCCCCATATTACTCGTCATGTCTTCGCACTCTTCCCGTTGCCGGGTCGAGGGGGGTCAAGACCGGAGCTTAGCTCCCTACTGGGGATGTGTTGTTCGAGCCTCGTCAATAC